>PVJH01009610.1:0-78077 GCA_004026705.1 Nesogale talazaci
GACTTTACAACTATTATTTAAAAACTGATTTTCCATTTAAACACTTTCCATTTAACCTTCAGTTAAGTATGAGAATTTAGTGGTATGCATGTGACTCAAGTCCTCAACATTCACTATTCATCAGAATGATAGGGGGTGTTGAGTGGCATATAAAAATACTGCCTACAGAGCTGAGCCCCAGTGGCGTAGTGGTTGTGTGCGGGACTGCGGCCCACTGGGATGGAGGTTCAATTCCAGCAGTGGGGCTGGGCCTCCTGCTCCCATCACCAGAGAGCAGTGATTCCCCCCCACCACAAAAAAAAAATGCTGCCTCCCAAGTCATCTCAACCAGATCCACCAGAAGCAAGCAAGTAGACAAGTACTCCTGTGAACCGTTGGACAGTGGTAACATGGTGCTTCATCGACACCCTGAGACATTAAGTGCTGCATAGAAAACTCACTTCAGACCCACCCTTCCAAGGGCATTGCTATCTCAGAGTTTTACCCCAGCCTTACCTGAACTATTTATCTGTTTTGTTTCTTCCAGAAGTGGTCAGATTACCAATGGCCCTAAACCAGGATTGCCAACCCCTGGATTACCAGGTGCTGGGTCACCCTAATTTGTCATGGGGTCCTATGTGGACAGCCCCAACAGAGCAGGAAAGATTTGGACCTCAAAGCCCCATATTGTGACCCCTTTGTCAGCAGGAAGCAGCCAGAGGCGTCATTGCCCAGTATCCCCCAAAGATTTGGGTCCACGCTCCTTCTGTGAGAAATGTTAGCTGGTTTAGTTTTCCCTTTCCTGCCTGCAAAGGCTCCCATAGAGGAGTTTGGAGGGAAATCAGGCAACTATTAGATTGCCTATTACCTATGAAGACTCCAAATGAGCATGCTCATATTCAAGTCCCTGAGTCAGGAGGGAGGTGCTCCTGGGTGGGACAAACTAGGCCCAGCCCGATGGTATTACCCAGGTGGGTCTAACTCAGCCAATGTGGTCAACCAATTAGCATCAACCACACCTTTCCCCAGCAGGGTGTGGGCTGGAGTAAAGGAGGGTGCATGCTGTTGGAAAACTCAAACCCTGCTTCTGATCAGAGGCAAGTAGAGGAAGAGGTTCTCCCCCACCCCTGGTTCCAGGCCTACTCAGGGTCCACAGCCTCTTGGCCCACATGCTGTCAGCCTGTAGCACTCTTGGTCTCCTGTGATTCTGCGCGCGCCCCCATCCTCCCAATCTGCATGCATGGGTGCGCTTTTCCATGTGGTTCCTCGCACCCAATTGTGAACCCTTTTGAGATTGTAAAACCTTGTCCCGTCCTTCAATTAAAACCCACTTGGAAAAAAAAATATTGGCTGAGTCCTGGTGGCGTAAGTGGTTGAGTGCGGGACTGTGGCCCGCGGGTTTGGCGGTTCAAATCCAGTGGCCGTTCTCAGGAGCGGCACTGGGTAGCTCCCACAACCACCAGAGGCAGTGATGCCCCGCCCCCCCCCAAAAAAAATCCACTTGGATTATAAAAAGGAAAAAAATACTGCTTCCCAGAATCTGCTCGCAGAGCTTCAGATAAAAAAAAAATTTTTTTTAAAGGCATCATTGCCCCAGATAAAATCTTTTGGGTCAACTTTTTTAATATTATACTCACACACACACACAAACCCACAAACCCACAAACCCACAAACAAACATAATGCTTCTATAATGTTTCTAGATATAGCCAGGTAGAAAACAACTGAATTAGAAAATAATTTTTGATATTAATTATAAATCTCATAGCCAAATGAATGGATTCTTTATTTTTCTTATATTTCTCTTGGTGTGAATAGCCTTTACCTATAAGTTGATCTTTTTCTATCATTATTTTCATCCTTTAAGTAAATGAAATAATCTTTAATTATTTTAGGAATAACTCCAGATAAATATATGTAGCATCTAAATACATCAAATAAAACAAATAAAAATATATGGGCTTCTTAAAAATAGAGACAAGGGTACATGTAAGAATTAAGATGCATCATCTAGTTATATGTCTGAAGGTAACATGAAAAGAGTTGAGGATTTCCTTTTTTATATCACAAAAGTATATTCAAGACTTTTAATGCTAGAAAATCAGTTTAGATTATGGGAAGCAAAATAATCAATGAAATATCTCCATGTTAATAGTCTTTGGATGCAAACAAACTAACTCAAGTAAGATATATGTATATATATGACATTAGGTAGATGAATATATATTATATATACTTATATTAGCACAACTTGGACAGAGCTACATACAGAAGTGAACAGAAAAATTAAAAAATATATAAGAAAGGGTAAAATAAAATATTCTAGAAATCTCAGTGTCAGCAAATACACAATGGCTTTGTTAGACCTCTGATGTTGGAATGAAAGCACTTCTAGTTGTAACTTTTTTTCAGTTTTTAATTATTCAGTTCAAAGTATAAAGTCTCAAGATAGAAAATGTTATTGTTCAACTTTGATAATATGCCCAGAAGTTTGGTTAAAGGAGCTCAGATACCTTGATTTGTAGTCTCACTAAGAATGGGAACATGAGAGCAAGTATTGAGTAGTGCTATGTCATTAGACCTAATTGTTCTTATATTGGGCTAGAATAAATTGTGAACCCCCAATTAATTCATATATCCATGTTTATATTATCTCGGCTTTCCTTCCATTTTACGACAAGTTATAAAGCATCTCTCTGCAGATTAAGTTGTTCTATTGATAGTGTTATTAATTTAGCCAGTAACAGAATTTACCCTTGAGAAAAGGAAATTATACAAATATAAACAAGTTTTAGACCACAATACATGAATTGTTGACTTGAAGAGATTAAACTCTTAAGTGACTGAAAACTGTTTACATGAACAATGAGGGTTGGTGGTAGGGAAAATCTTTCAATAACTCTCATTCACAAAGACAAAACCATAACTATCAGACTAATACATGTCATACAAAGTCAGGGAAAGCCTTAAGATTGTAAATATATGGTTGATAATTGAAGAAATGGTGTAATAGCAAGTATGTTGGAGAAACCAGTTGGTACCTGACTATCAGAAAGAATGTGTCTAGATTCTTAAAGATTGTCTTAAAATCAGCACAGAGGGGAATGGGAACTGTACCACCCCAAACCAAACTTTTTGTAAGCCTTTATTTATTGATTTTAATTAATTCTAACTATGGAAGTATACTAAGAATGCTTCATAGAAGTTAGAATTGATTTGACCTTGTCTCATATACTTTGAACATATTATCAGGAGAGACCAGATTCTGGAAAAATCCAGTGTAATCCCAGGAAACGTGAACTTTCTGTTGAAATATAAGATCTATCACATACCCACTCGTCTTCATGGATCTATGGGAATAGCAAGGTTCATTTTAGAGACCAGCAAAGATGAAAAACTATAACTGTTGGGCCAAGATCTGGTGGCTTACTAGTTTTGTAAATAAATGTCATTAGAATGCAACTATGCATGGCTTTTGTTGCATATGGCTGATTTCCTTCTAAAAGCACAAGTAGTAGCAACACAGTGTCATATGGGTCTGTCATATAGGTCTAAAGTATTTATTACTTATCTCTTTAGGGTCACTATGGATCAGAATCCACTCAATGGCAGTGAATTTTGTTTGGATGTGTAGAAATGTATATAGACTATTTTGATGAACTGGTGAGAAATCGTCCACAATGAAGATGAAATTATTGCTATATATAGACTGTTTACAGCTTTCAAATATTAAACTCAACAAGTGAAAGGACATCATAGACCCCTTACCCATGGTATTCTGTCAGTATAAGAATGAGAAATAAAGTCCAAATTACCTTGTAGACAACTCAAAGTTAGGATTCAATTTCAAGAATACTAGTTTTTTTGACACTTCTGGAGTCCAGTGAGAGAAGAAGGAGAGAAAGATGAGAGTAGGCTTTCCATACCTCTGTTTCAGGCACCAGTTATGAATGTCCATCGTTGAATCCTATAAGCATGGTTTTATTGGCTTGCTTCAAACCCCATAGCTTGGGAAAACACAGAATGTATTCTGTCTGAAGAGCTTCTCTGGAATCCAGGACACCTGCATTAAGACAGAGACCCATTGTTTGCAGGTTGGTATTTAATTTCAGTCTAGAGTGACCTGTATTTTCAACTCCTCACATTTTTAGCACCTTCCTTCTCAGAAACAGCTATGGAAACAAACCACATGTTCTACTCAAAGAAACATTGAACTTGGGCTCATTTGCTTTGGAACACAAAAAGGAATGAGTCTACAGCTTCCTTCAAATCTCCATTATACTCCAAACACTACATTTTCTTCTAGAAGATGCAAGGAACCCACGCTTTAAAAAAATGAGTTACCACTTCATCCCATGGGGAAAGACAATATTGACTGTGCAGAACTTAGCAAATTAATAATCACTAAGAATATTTTCTCTTCCTCATCTGAAATGAACTCTTTAGTGATCAATATTTCTATATAAATTCTCATTCATTCTTTTAAATATAAATAGTATTATCATTTTACAATTATTCTCATTCATTCTTTTAACCTTAAAAATAAGTACTTGATTATATTTTATAGAAAATTTAATATGTTTTATTCATGTGTTCAGTAGTAGATATGCACATATGAAACAAAATCCAAAATACACAAAAAGCTAGAATAAAATTAAATCTTTACCACTCTGGTTTTAAAGTTACCCAGTTCTCCATCTAAACAGTAGCCAGTGTTACCTGGTTCTTATACATCTATCCTTCTAATTTGTGTGTGTGTATTTTCATTTTGTGGATGTACTTACAAATATATGAGTGTATGTGTTCTTATGCATATATAATGTCTTAAATAATGCTATTTGTATAAATGAGCAGAGTTGACTTTTGAATATCATAGGTTTGACCTATGCAGGTACACTTCTATAAAGCTCTTAAAATCATAATTTAACACTAGCAATCTCTGTGTGAGCAGTCCTTTCCAGTAAATTTGTATATCACACTAAGAAGGTATTTCTTGCAGTGCTTGCTTATTCCCAAACATGTAGAGTGAAATAGTGTAAACCTCGAACACATGCCGAGGTCCACTAATAATGCCAGAAATGCTCCTGAGAAGCAGAGAAAAAAACTTAGCTTCATAAAAAGAATTGAATTGCTTAGTATGTGCTGTGGAATGAGCTATGAAGTGATAGTTGCCCACCGTTTCTAGGTAAATGCATCGAGTGTAAGAGTAATCTTAAAAATAGAAAAGACATTCATGGTGTCTTTACTATGACTGAATTTGATTAAAAAACAGAAAACAAAACTCAGTTCTTATTCACAGTGACCATATAGGATAGACTGGTGCCGCCCCTTAGTTTTCAAGGCTGTAAACTTCTATAGGAGCAGAAAATCTCATCCTTTTCCTGAGAAGAAGCTGCTGATGGGTTTGAACTGATACCATTGGGGTTAGCAGGACAACTTATATCCCAGTGCATCACCAGGGCCTCTGTATACAGCGGGTGTGAAAGCTTTACATTTTGTTAAAGTCTTACATTTGTGACAGTCTTATGTTTTTATCTCTTCTTGAGAATGCAATTTTACTCTGACTGAGAAACATGTGAAGGAGCATCCCAGGAGTTCCTAAGGCTTGGCCTATCTCCATGAACATACAACATAAATCAGAGTTTCACTATGGAGTGGCTGAGAAGTAGAACACAGAGGCTGTTGAAGGATGCCTGTGGACTTCTCCTAGGAAGAATGGACATGGCTGGATCTTTCTTAAAGAATGATGGAAGTTTTTAGAAACCTGGTCTCAGTAGAACAAACATTTGCTACAGAGAAAAATGGTCCAGTTAGGGAGCTAGAAATCTGTTACTACTGTCTAACACATTGAAGCATCACAAGGAAGGATTTCAACTTCTGACGGTGTTGCAAACCAAATCCAGTCACTTGACTCAACACAGGAGTCTCAGAAGCTCTGTACAGCAGTTCTCCTGTGTCCTATCTGCAGCTTATATGTCGAACTCTACTTCATTGCTTTGTCACTCCTCTTGAGAGTCATACAGTAAGGAAATGACAGTTCTGTATGCTGTGAGCCTGAAGATTGTGCATCACCAGTAGCTTAGAGGAAGGAGGACGAAGTGCCTAGTTTGGGAATTATTTTTTGGGCAGAGTTCATTTTATAGGAGCAGAAGTAGACCAGTCCATGTGAGGTAGAGTTTAAAGATGTTCCGTGATTTTCTCTGCAGTATCTTACAAAGCTAAATTGTCATCAAGATGTGAAAGCTGGAGTCATTGACATTCACCAAAGTGGCTGTAAAATTCACATGAGAGAAATGGCAACCCCTGAACCCAGCTTAGATGACCCTATATCAGGATATTATGTTGGAGAAATATACATTGAAGTCCAGAAAGATGATGATCATTTGCTTGACACTTGCAATGTGAAAGATGCATGGACTGAACAGAACAGTGCATAAATGCAATACACTGGTAAGTATTATTTCTCAGCACAAAAATAATTTTCCTCCAAAGGAAAATTATGAGATTTTCAGCTTACATGAGAAAAAATGTAAAACCAGATCTTATCATTCTGGAATTAAATAAAAACAGAAGCAACAAAATACAGAAGTCAGTTGTGCTCAATGAAGATGAGAAAAGTTTTCTCCATGTTGAACTAGAGCAATTTTGTATTGAAATGAAATTCCCTGAGTGTGAGCAATCCAGGTTCCTGAAGTCAATGCATTCAGCAACAGGATTCTGACCAAATTGAGAAATCACACATAGGTGATAAATGTGGGACAACCTTCATCAAGGAGGCTTTGCTCTATAAGCACCAGATCATTGATACACTAGAGAAGACCTATGAATGTATTTAGTGTGGGAAATATTCAATAAAGTGATCAAACTCAATGACCATCCTCAAAAACTTCATGAAGGATAAAAGCTATATAAATGCTTGCAATGTGGCAAAACTCATCAGAATAAATCATACCTTAAGGGATACCAGGAATCTCCTGTGGCAAGTATGCCCTATGTTTGAAGTGAATGTGGCAAAGTCTACCAGTTAAAGAGATATCAGTGCTCACCAGTGAACTCGTCCTGAAGAGAAACCCCATGGATGTAGTGAATGTGGAAAAGCCTTTATCAGGATGAAGTACTTCACTATTTATTAGCAAAGTGATATTGGAGAGAAACCCCACATATGTGGTGAATGCGGCAAAGACTTCATTCAGAAAACACATCTCAAAACTCGCCTACAAACTCATGCAGTACAAAAACACTATGTATATAGTGAATATGGTCAAGCTTTCAATCATAAGCAACACCTTGTAGCACATGGGATAGTTCACACAGGAGAAAAACCTCATGTAGGTGGTGAATGTGGAAAAGTCTTTATCTGGAAGACTTCTCTCACTGTTCATCATTGAACTAATACTGGAGAAAAAACGCCTGTATGTGATGACTGTGGAAAAACCTTTATTGGAATGAATGCTCTCACTTATCATCAGTGAACTGATACTGGAGAGAAACCCCACATATGTGATGAATGTGGCAAAGACTTCATTCAGAAAGCATATCTCAAAACTAATCTGCACTCATGCAAGAGCAAATGTTATGTATGTAATGGGTGTGGTAAATCTTTTAACCAGAAGCAACACCTTACAGCACATAAAATAGTCCACACAGGAGATAAACCCCATGTATGTGGTCAATGTGGAAAAGTCTTTGTCTGGAAGAATGAACTCATTGTTCATCAGCAAATTCATCCTGGAGAGAGAGACCTCATGTATTTAGTGAATGTGGCAATGGCTTCATTCAGAAAGCACATCTCAAAACTCATCTACAAGTTCATACTGGAGAAAAGGCTTGTATTTGGAGAGTGTGGTAAAGCTTTCAGCCAGAAGTGATGTCTTGTAGTACATCAGAGACTTCAAAAAGAAAAAAAAAAGTTCTTGCATGAATTAAATATAGAAAATCTAATATGTGGAAGCCAGGTATCATTAAACAAGAGAAAATTCCCAACAAGAAAACCTTTCATTGGAGTTAGTGTAACAAAGCTTTCAAAACAAAGGAAGAGGTGCTAGAGTTTGGGCTGGGCCAAGCATGAGAACAGACATTTGTGACCTACCATATGGGGACCCATGTTTTGCATTACTGTCCCTCTACTGATATGATCCACCATTGTGGGGAGAGGGGCTTTCAGACTTCTGAATGTTATATAGGTACTTCATTGCTCTTCCAGCTTCAGTTCCAGAAATACCTGGTGTTTCTGGATCACAGGTATACCAAGCAGTAGAGTTCCCACACAGATGCCAGTTGTGCCTGCACCACCTGCATGCTCTTTGTTTCCTCCTGGAGACAGCACAGAAGTAACCATAAAAGAAGAATAAAGAAAATAGAAGATACATGGGAACAATTATTCCAGAGGAGGAATGGACCACAGCAAATCTCAGACTTCACAACCCTGAGCTCAGAAGAACTAGATGGTGCCCAGCTTCCACTGCTAATTTCTCTGAAAGGCATCACAAAAGAGGGTTCTGTGTTGAGTGGGAGAACAAAATGGAACAAAACCCAAAATCATAAAATAGATCAGATTTACTGGTCTGATGGAGACTTGGAATCCTCACATTATAGCCTTTAGCAACTCTTCACTCTTGGACCTATACTCCTTCCTCTGACTCATCTTTCAGCCCAATAATATAAAGGCTTGGAGGGGAAGAATAACGTCTGAGAGGTATACACTCCATAGAACAATCAACTGGACCAAATCAAAAAGAAAACATTTGCTTAGGGATATAAATTCTTAGAAGCAAGAAGAAACAAGAAAGAAGGATGAATAATATAAAAAGACAGAGCTGAAGTGAGAAAAAGGCAGGTATATGTTGGGGACTGTAATCAATGTATGAATTGTTGGATGGAAAACCAATTTATTCTGTAAAGTTTTTTGGTTTTCTTTTCAGTCATTTTGTTGGGTGCTTGTGTAGTTCTTGTTGCAGTCCGTATGTGCATCTGTTGTGTATCAGAAACATGTGTGCATTTGTTGCCATCAACATCCTGAAAACATTTGTTTTCCTCTTGAAAAAAAAAGAAAGAAAATGTAATTTTAGAGAGCAATGTATGGACTAATTGACAATGCTAACAGTAAAACATCTGATCGACCCTACGTTTTTAGTAGTTAAGTTTGGTGAAGTTGAAACTTACACACAGATTTTCAACTGTTTGGGGTTCAGTGTCCTTAACTCGACCTGTATAGGAGTCGAGTGCATGCCATATTCATTTCTTTTCAAACTTATCATTAAGAAAAAATTTAAAACCAATAAAGTAATGTAAATGTCTAATATCTAGGGTGTGAAGATCATGTATTTTGTTAGGATGCTTAAAGACACTGTAAGGTTCCACGTGTGAACTAAACAGAGACTATAGCAAACTATCATAGAAATCATGATGTTCAGGCTTGTAAATAGTTGTATTGTTTACAATGTGCAGAAGTGAAATAGGAAAATTGAAAAGTTGGTTCACATTTGAGTATTTTGGTAAGGAGATTACAAAGATTACTTAATGAAATGTTCTTGTAATATTGACTCCCTCTATTCAAATAATCTCTGGCAAGCAGAAATACTAAATTCAACTAGTGAAAATTGCATATCCATTCTAGAAAATCATGTAAGATACAATTTCAATTATCTTCAGGCTACAGATAATAGACTTTTATCAGTAGAGAATATTAGAGTCTTGTATCACTGAGTTGTCAGATAAAACTGTGAATATATTTCATATTTATCAGATAGAATTTAAAATCTATAGTAATTGTTCAACCCGAAATCAGACAAGAGTGCTGGATTCCACCAGATATGATTGCCTTGGATCTGTGTAAACTAATGTTTCATATATGTTGGTTATTCTATAGAGATTCAGAACAGACTCAGGAGAGGATGTAGACCAAGGGATGTCACTGTTGATGTCAGGTTGACCTTGGCTGAAAGCTAGTGATACCAGAAAGATGTCTACCTGTGTTTTATTTACTATGTCAAGGCAAATGAATTTGTAGACCCTAAGAAATTCTGGATACCCTTGAGAAAATGAAAATTCCAGACACTTATTATTGTTCATTGCTGGACCTATACAAGAGGTGGTTGTGCCAACAGAACAAGAGAATACTAAGTGGTTTAAAATCAAGAAATGTGTGGATCAGGGTTGCACCCTCTCACCATACTTTGTTGATTTGGATGTCGAGTTAATCATTGGAAAACCTGGATTACATGAAGAAGAATGTTCCGTCAACATTGAAGGAAGGCTTATTAAGAACCTGTGATGTGCAGATAACACAACCCTGCTCATTGAAAGTAAGGAGGACTTGACACATTTGATGATGAACATGAAAGATTGCAGCCTTCAGTATATATTACAACTCAATGTAAAGAAGGCCAAAATCTTCACACTTGAGTCAATAGGTAACATCGTGATAAGTGAAGAAAGGTTGAAGTTGCCAAAGATTTCACATCACTTCTATCCACATCAATGTCCTTGAAAACAGCATTTAAGAGATCAAATGCATTGTGTTAGGTTAATCTGCTGCATAAGGGTGTTGAAAAACAAAGATGTTACTTTTTGGATTATGGTGTACCTGACCCAAGCTATGGTATTTTCATTTGCCTCCTATGCATGTGAAAGGTAGATGTTGAATAAAGAGGAACAAAGAAGAATCGATGCACTTTAATTAGGGTGTTAGTAAAGAATGTTGTAAATATTCAGAAATGCCAAAAGAACAAACAAATCTGACTTGAAAGAAGTATAGCCAGACTGTTCGCTTAAAGTAAGAATAATGAGATTTCATCTCACTTATTTTAAACAAGTTATCAAGAGAGACATCTGGAAAAGACATCTAGAGAAGACATCTAGATCTCTTCTAGAAAAGATCTCCATACTTCGTAAAGTCTGAGGGACAGTGAAAAAGAACTAGGAACTCAGTGAGATGGATTTATACAGTGGCTGAAAAAAGGGACTCATACATAAGAACAACTTTGAGGATGACAGAGCATCAGGCAGGGTTTTGTTCTATTGTACATAGTTTCATTATGAATCATAACTGACTCAATGGCACTTAATAATAATATCATATATGTATATTTTCCATTTCTTGTTAGTATTTTAAATTTTTTACTATTGACTAGATTAGTTATACTATTGTTAGACATGGTTCTATAAAGAAACAAAACCAGGACACTAATAATGATATATATTTATACAGAAAGATATATAACATTAGAAATAAATGGTTAATCAATCTATAAAACAGCACAAATGACTCTGTGCAACTGATTTTCATGAGACAGCTAATAACACTGGCAGTCCTTCAAGTCTTGAGGGATGCTGGGTAATCTTTTGTAGAGCAATTCAGGCTATCTAGCCACAGATAGCAAACAGCAAGACAGGTCACCAACAGTCAACAGATGACTGGGCCCAACAGTTCCAAGCTCAAGAGAGACATATTCCAACAGCATGGCAAAGCAGGTCTTGAAGGAACATCAACTTACAGTGACACAGTTCATGGATTAGGTGTCCCACAGGTAGTACAGCTTGCCAATGGAGGCAAAGAACAAGCGAAGTAGCCACACACTAATCCGATGATCAAATAAGGGTGAGACTCACCAAGCCATTTATCTCTGCATCCTTCAGTTAATCCGACATGTGTTCATTGGCCATGTTGACACAATAAATCTATCTATCACAATTATTACACGAAATATCAAGTATTCCCTGTGGGCTACCTATAGTATTTCCCAAGAAATTTATAATACTGACTCTACAGTGGAGTGGAGATACATTTAAACCTTAGCTATATGAATGATTTTGAATTCACACTTAATCCTAAACCCTAATCTAAGAATAAATAGTTCTTAAGATTTGGCTCCACTTGATTCTTGCCCCCATGAAGTGATCACGAAGATATGAGTGCTTTGGCAAAATATGGTGAAGAAAGTAAATGGTGGCCAGCTCTCTGAAAGAATAATAACTGAAGTCTTAAATTTTTTTCTTAAAACAAGCAGCCATCTATGTGAGCTGACAGTTAAATCCACAAAGAAGATGTACACCAGCCTTTGTGGTTCAAAGGTTGTAAATATTGACATCCAAGGTGAGAGGAGGAAATTATATGAGACCTTAAATCCTGAGCACTCAGTTTGCAGAAGGGTTTGGATGACAACAATAGCCCAAAATCAATTTGCAGAATTTCTATTGATTATTGATACAGACTATTGAGATTATTGATACAGACTATTGATCAAATATATGAATGCATTTGTCTTCAGCCAGAGTACATTGAAAAATGGACTGTTGCAGATATAGCTGACTTAGAATTTAGCATCTTATCATGTGTTTCCTTTTTGACCCATTTTTAGCCAATTATTATTTTCTGTTAGTTTATCTGTGTTTCGTTTCATTTGTGTGGATTTTTTTCCCATTTGAAAGCAGTTACTGTTTTATATTCACTGAACAGATTACAAAAGTAGTCATGGCAGGCACCTTAGTTCATCCTTCTAGTAAGTGTGTATATCTTGTCTTCTCTGTTGCCAGCATCTCTACCTTCTATGAAGTGGGTAGTCGTTATCTTCCTCCCACCTTGTGGAGACCATCTTTTGAAGGGCCACAGGAAGCTCTTTGCTTGTTTTACTAGTGACCAGATTTTGAGCGGGACACCATTGACCGGAGGACAGAGGGTGGGGGGTGTCCTTCATTAAAAATTTGGTCTATATGGAGCAACAAAAATTGTCATAGAATGAAAAAATAGTCTTGTAATGTCTTGATTTAATTTAATTTTAATTTTAAAATGCCATGGGACATTATTAAATTGTTAAAAAGCTGGACGTCTGTTCACTTTATCTTTGAAGTTTTTTTTTTTTTTTGGCATTACTGCCCTCTGGCGGGAGTAAGAAGCCCAGCCTTGCTCCTGGAGAATTGCTGTTGGATTTGAACCACCAACCCAGTGGGCCACAGTCCCACACACAACCACTATGCCACCAGGGCTCAGCCCCTGAAGTGTTTTCTAACAATATAGATCTCATGAATGAGCTATATCTACCTTGTAGATGATGGTGTATTTGCCAGGAGATCATGTGATCAAAGTATTATCTGTTCAGGCTAATACATTTTTTGTTGATTTTTCCATAACCACACTTGTAGATCAGTTCATTTACTGATGTGTCCATTCCCATGCAATGTATAGTCTCACAATCCTCAGCATGTCAATTGGAGACTTGTTAACCTTAAAGGTGCGATTGAAAGAGGCAAAGCAATTGCAACACTCTTTGAACACTTTGGGCTCATACCATTGATATCTCTGATCCTGATAACACACATTGGCATGGGTGCTCCAGGGCATATAAGCTGCCAACTTTTCTTGCCACCCTAGCCATTCAAATTCAGTTCCGTCCATCTGCCTGTATTCCTGTTGATAGTACTTAACTTTCTATAGATAAGCATCTTCCTTAACATTTGAAGCCTCTGTGGACAAACTTTTCTTTTCAGGTGCTGGATTTTTTAAAATTGTGATTTAACTTTATTGGGGGCTCTTACAGGTCGTATCACAATCCATACATATATTCATTTTGTCAAACAAATCTGTACATATGTTGTCATCATCTTTTCCAAAACATTTTCTTTCTCCTTGAGATCCTGGTATCAGCTCCTCATTTCCCCCCTTCCCTCCCATCCCCTCTCTCCCTCATGCCTCCTTGACAATTTATAAATTATTATTCTTTTTCATGTCTTACACAGACTACTGTCTCATTTCACCCACTTTTTTGCTTTCTGTCCCCTGGAATGGAGGCAATTGTGATCAGTTCCCCCTTACTATCCCCCTCCCCACCTTACCCTCCAAGTATTACTGCTCCCCTTCTGGTCCTAAGGGGTTTATCTTTTCTGGATTCCCTATATTGTAAGAACTTATTTATATCAGTATGGTCTGGGCTAGTCAGATTTGCATGATAGAATTGGCGAGGAAGCATTAAAGAACTAGAGGAAGGTTGTGTGTTTCATAGGTGCTATACTGCACCCTGTCTGGCTCTTCTTTTCCTTGTGGCTGTTCTGACAAGGGGTGTCCAACTGACTAATGGGCCTTTGGTATGCATTCTGACAACCTTCCTCCCCCCCCCCCCCCCCCCCCCCCCCCCCCCCCCTCAACTCCCATTGGTATGCTTGTTTTTTTTTTTATGTTCTGTTTTTGGTTTTAAGAAAGTGTGGTCAATAAAGCTGATGGTACCCAAGTATCATGTAGATATAGTGTCTGGGGTCATAAAGGCTTGAAGATAAACAAAACCTTGATAAAGAAAGGCTTGAAGATCTAGCAAAGCCCACATGAAAGAGGCAATTGATCTTTGATTCTGTAAAATTCCTGTGCTTTTTCTTAAGGGTCTCTGAAAGAGCAGAGGTCTTTTTATTTTCTGTTACACACTTCCTGGTTCCAACTAGCTTTAAAAAAGAGGCATTTCTGGTACGTTTCTTACTTAAGAAACATTTCATTGGGGGCTCTTACAGTAGTTATAACATCCCGTGCCTCAATTGTATCAAGCACATTTGCCACCATCATTTCCAAAACATTTTCTACTTGAGCCCTTGGTGTAAGCTCCTCTCTTTTTTTGTATTATTGTATTGGGGGCTCATACAGCTCTATTATAATATATGCGTACATATTTTGTGTCAGTTTGTACATCTTTTTGGTGGTGGAGGGGAGCTCATGCAACTCTTATTACAATCCATATCTACATCCATTGTGCCAAGCACATTTGTTGCCACTGAAGACATTTTATTTCTACTTGAGCCCATGGTATCGTATCTTCATTTTTACCCCTCCCTCCCCAAGCCCCCCTCACTCATGAACCCTTGATAATTTATAAGTTACTGGTATTTTGTCATATATTACGCTGTCTGATGTCTCTCTTCACCCAGTTTTCTTTTGTCCATCCCCCAGGAAGGAAGTTATATGTAGATTCTTGTTATCAGTTCTCCCTTTCTATCCCATGCTCCTTATACCCTCCGGTATCACCACTGGTAGCACTGGTCCTGAAGGGATCATTTGTTCTGGATGCCCTGAGTTTCCATTTCCTATCTGCACCAGTTTATGTCCTCTGGTCTAGCCCAATTTATAAGGTAGAATTGGGATCATGGTAGTGAGTGTGAGGAGGGGTTGGGGTATAACTATTTAGGAACTAGAGAAAAGTTGCATGTTTTATCGTTTCTGTACTGCACTCTGACTGGCTCATCTCTTCCTCGAAGCCCTTCTGTAAGGCAATGTGCAGTTGCCTACAGATGACTCTTGGGTCCAATCCACACTCCCCCTTATTCACAATGATTTGATTTTTTTTTTTGTTCTTTGATCCTAATACCTGATTCCTTTGACACCTCATGCTCACACAGGCTGGTGTGCTTCTTCCATGTGGTCTTTGTTGCTGCTGAGTTAGATGACTGCTTGTTTACCTCGTTTCTTACTATTAAATCTTGACCAGAATAGGAAAACTTATAGAGAATGTAACTAGATGAGATTCTTAGCTCATGGGAAATGGGAGCTGATAACAGCTGCAAAAATGAACAAAATGATCTAAAATTGATTGTGGTTCTGTTTGCACAATTCAGTTCAATATCTTGAGTTGCATCATACACAGAGGGTATATTAATAAAATGGTTAAATAGAAAATAAATGCAAAGGAGAGCATGTTAGAGACAGATCCAAACTTAGAAAAGAGTATGGCAATTGGCCAGCAAAATACTCAACGCACAGCCTGTGAATTGATTCTGACTCATAATGACCCAATGCTCTGCGGTAGAACTAGTCCATACACTTAATGAGGCTATAAATCTTCACAAAAGCAGAATGCCTCATGGTTTTCTCCCTACAGAGCAGTTGGTAGGCTCCATCTGCTGACTTTTTTATTATAATTAACACACCACACCACTAGGGATCCCATTTGCCAAACCTAGGGGGAGGACTTGATCACTGTCTATTAGAAGTTATATGATGAAAAGGCAGCTTCAAGCTCTGTTTAGACTACTCCAGTTAACATTTTATTTAAAAAATTATACACCAATGCTCAATATTTCTGTTTTAAATTACTATATAGTGAATATTAGTATTTTTCTTCTAAAAGTATCTATGCCTCTTTATTCAACAGTGAGTTGTTAAAGTTCTGGCATTGCTTTTTAAAAGTTCATGAACAATCATAATATTCTCAAATATTATGAAAATTATTTTGCATTTTTTCACATGATTGTTGTCATTCACAACTAAACAGAATAAGGACAGATGGACACCCACAAGCTGTCTAAATATTTAAAATTTATGAATTAAATTAGCAAACTGTCTAATAAAATGCATTCTGTTAGTCTATACATTAACAAGTAAACATTGATAAGAAAAAACATTGAAATTTTGTGGACTGATTAGTATTCACTTGAAACATTGAATTAATCATCATTCATTTATTTTCTCTTGATCAACTCACAAGTCTGAATAAGAAATAAAACACAGGAATACATAATTCATAAATTATGCTTAAAGCTGAAATTAATTTTTCTTATACTGTCAATAACATTACTTTGTAGTTGTAATCAAGTTGTCACATAATGTTTATTCTATTGACAGAAATGACTTAAAAACTTTAAAATATATTTAAATTCAAGTAAAATGATTAAATACACGTCTTTGGACCAAGGCAGAAGACACTCCATACCTCTTCAGAGCCCAAGAAATGGCATAGTATGAAGTGGAAATTTAACCAATTTGAAGTTGCAGCCTTTTCCATAATCCTTGAATGTAGTACGATTTTGTAGATTAATTGAAGATCAAATGTAGATAGGGTTTGCAATATCTCTTAACACGATTCAAACACCAAGTTATTATAACCTTTAAGGACATTGGAGAGGGCTGTCAAAATTTTGTAGTATCATATGATAATTCATGCGGTATCGAGTAAATATCTGATCAAAATTTCTTTTTGGAAACAGTTTTTATGACCTTGGCTAGAAATTTTCTTGCTCATTAGGTTGGTATCTTTCAAGCACAATTAAATTTAGGATCAAGTATACAATACTTAAAAACAATCCCACTGATATTTCACTAGGAAACTGGTGCTAGTATAATCTTTTAAAATTTTGCAATGTTTAAGAGAATTTAGCCTATTATAATGTAGCATAAAAGTTCTATTAAAATTTCATAAATTAATTTGCAATAATTTCACAATTATTTAATTTTTGACATTAAGTATGGGAATACCTTATAAGTTTATACATAGACTGGGAACATTTCAGAGTACTCATGTTTCACCAAAATATTACGTTTGACTTATATTTTTTATAGGAACTGATTGATTGCATATTTCAAGAGGTTAAATGCTTAAGCAATTAAAAATCTTTACACATGAAATTAAATAATTGAATATTTAAAGCAGTAAAATGGCTTAAGACACTTTAGTAAGTTTTTAACAGAATAAATAGTACCAGTATTCAAATGCCATTTAAAAGTAATTATTAAATTTCTCTAGAGTACAAGTTTTTCAAGGTTAACATATACTATTTATGAACAAACTAAATGTACAGGTTTTGATATTAGTAAATTCAGTATTACTTAGATAAACTGAAGAGTTTTTCTCCATGCAAAATCTGTCTTCCAGATCCCTCAAAATACTCACATACAGTTTCACACATTTTAGAGATGAGGAAAAAAGATCTTAGAGAAATAAATGCCCCATCAGCAAGCAAGTGACTAGGAGAAATGACCTTAAAACTCCAACATCTCACTTCCAGTCGATTGCTTTTCCAAAGATGTTATTTCACTTTATTGGTCACAGCTAGACAGAAAAAATGTAGGTGATACAACTGGACCAATTGTTTTAAGGAGATACTACCTCAGACAATTGGCTTTTATTTTGTATATTGATATGTCAGCATTTTGGATTTTGTAGTGTATCTTATTATTATCTTGTCTAATGATATGCCTTTGTAGAGTTATAGAAAAAGACTTAGGTTGACTTTTCAAAATAAATGGCTAACTTAGCTGCTATCTACAACACCATAAACAAGTAGCAAAATTTGCAGTCGAGAAGAATCTGAATCCAGATTCTAGTCCAAAGGACATCAAAAGCATGAACAGAATTGGTTAAAATTTTACAGTATCAAAGTCAACTGTTGATGGCCTCTATTATTAGTAAAGTTGACAGTGAAATCTATTCTATTAAGGAGAAACTCTCCCACATTGAAATGTAGAGTAGACCAAAGTCCAAGTCAAGCTTTCTATTGAGTGAAGGCTGTCATGCAGGTGAGAGATAATCTGCCCAACTATGGGAACCTCATAGCATGTTTCAGTTGAATCTTACCTTGGAAATCAGGATTATACATTATACATTAAATACTTTCTTACATGAATCAATAGTTGAGTGTGAATTGAATTGAACTATCAGTAGAAACTCATACACATACACAAAATACACATACATATAGTAAATGTGGTGACTAAAGGTCTAGTTCATATGTGCAGGGGTTTATTTGGAAACAAAATATTTTTCTATGGTCTGTGGATGGCTGAAGAGAAATTACCTCAGTAATACATTTGTCTGAGTCATGTTAGGATCCTTTTAAAAAGAAACAGATAGTTTTTATTCTGTGGAGGAGAAATGATTTGGAGGTTAGGGCTAATATAAAATTTTAATAAATTCAAATACACATCTTTCCATAATATTAAAGCTTTGCAACAGGTTTACAGGAATGTTGACTCACATAAATCAACAGTAATTTTAAGATAGATTCTGTTTTAAAAATAGTTGGAAAGACCTAAAGGATGAGCCAAGAAAGGGAACATCTTCAACTTTGACTAGGGCAACTGTGACTGAAGTTCATTAACTGGTGGAAGAAGACCATAGAATTGTTGTTGATGGGATACATACTAAGAGTGGGAACTAAGTGATCTGGCATTTTGAGTTTCAAGTGAACATTTTGACCTCAGCAAATTTTCAGCTCAATGGTTGCCAAATAGCTGTATGAAGATAACCTAGTGTTTTTAAGTACTATTGTAGTGAGTGAAGACAATCTGGGGGCAACATCACTGACCTCTGGTGGAAATGCGAGGCCCAGCCTTGCTTCTAGAGAGCTGCTGCTGGATTTGAACTGCCAATTCAGTGGGCTGCATTCCTGCACTCAACCACTATGCCACCATGGCTCAGCCCTTGAGTGAAGACAATTTTATAGAAGAAATTATTACTGAGAATGAGTCTTGGAATTAATTGTGTGATTCAGAGAGCAATCACCAATCAAAACCATGGTTTCCAATGGGGTCTGTTGCATTGGTTCAATTCAAGGCAGAGGGGTTACCTCAGAAAATCAGTTATAAGAAAAAAATTTTTTGAGATACAGATGGGGTAACCTTGATACATTTTCTTAAAGAGCACAGAAAACTAAGGAGGGTCTTATTATGAAGAAGATTGAAGAAAATATAAAACTACATTATGAGAAAATATGAGGGAAGTTGCATTGAGGAAATTTTTTCCTAAGAAGACATTGTGGAATCCAGTAAACTTGCTCAATTTTTGAGGATAGCTCAAAGACTGGCCTATCAAAATTTCATTGAGAGATCTTACCTTACCTTACTCCCTCAACTTGTTTTGTTCGTTTTCCTAAATGAAACCTCATAGATCGAGTGCTCAGAGGATGTCACAAGTGCCATTTTGGTCATTTTGATGTGGTATAGATTGAAATCCAATTAGAAGAACTCATCAAGTCAATTCCGACTCATAACAATCCTACAAGATAAAGTGGAGCTTCCCTTTTTGGGTTACGAAGGCTATATATGTCTAAGAGCAGACAGCTCCACCTTTGTCTCTTGGAGGGACTGGTGGATTTGAATGGGATACCTTACTGCTAACAGCTCAGTGAATAATCTAATGGAACACTAGAGGAAGGAATGGAGAGATAGAAATACCAGCCCCAGAAACGTATTGCACTAGATGAGGTATATGCCAACAAAAAAATAGCTTAACATTTCAATGATTTCATTTAATAAAGTTTATGATCTTGTAGTAATCCTTTTTAAACTTAATCTTTTGTTAGGCTGAGTTCTCTATGAAAGTAAAACTAATATCACTTTATGTATACAGATGGAGATTGATATCAGGAATTACTCATATCATTGTAAAGGTCTCATCTCATTGTAAAAGTCTGTGGATTGGATGTTAAATGAAGTCTTTCCCTGACTTCTGTAGCTGCAGGAGCTGATGATCAGAAAACAGGAAGTTGGAGGCTGACAACCATGGGCTGGTGAATGCTGAGCTGAATAAAGGTGAGGTTAGCTGGATTCATTTAAAGTGGACAACCTGCTGATGGCTCCTGGGAGTGACAGGCTACATAATATGAGGTCAAGGAATCAGATGCAGAATCCAAATCTGGCAGTTGAAGTGAGCTATCTTCCACCTACTGTCAACGTATGCCAAGAATAAACCACGACCTGAATGAAAACTCTTACTTGCATCAAGACTGTGACAGATTAAGGGGGTCTACTCTTCCCACAGCTGCCTGGCTGCTTCTCTAAAGATCCCATCACGGAATTGAGCATACTCGGTTAGATCATATCATGGGAGATTCCTGGCCCATCCAAGTTGACATAAAGCCTAACTATCACACCCTTTATGATGCTTAGATTTTCTGTCCAGTTGAGGCACCTCTGCAAAGGTCTGGGTGGAGTCCAGCTTCTCGATCATGACATCTCACGATTGTAGCCTTGTTAGAAGAGATGCTGTGGAGAACATTTTTTCTCTTGCCCTCTTTGGCCTTCCTGTTTGCTTATATTCCATGTCTGCCAACCCCAAAAGCTGAGACACTCCACCATGTTCCTGACAACCTTGGAATAACTCTACACCTCCCAGTCTGGGATCTTGCTGTTTCCCTCTGATTTTCTGCTTCCTTAGCTGGCAGGTGTGTGTGTCTGGAGGGAGTTCCAGTTAACATCTGACCCACGGACTTGAGTTGGACTAGTCTGGGATGCTTCCTTGATATAAACATCCTTATTTCATATATATCTCTATGTCTATCTAGCTAAGTGTCTTGGTTTGTGTTCTCTGAAAACTCATTCTAACATGCACCAGTACCATATTTTACATGTTATAAGCTTTGCAGTATGAAAATTTTCAAATGTGCTTAACTTAAGCTAGAGAGAAATGCAAAATCCAACTTCCAAAATTACATGTCATTCATAATTAGTAAATCTACATGTAAGCATGTTTGAGCATTATTTCTAATTTCACTACAATGAAAACAGATTCTAGACATCCTATCACTTAATCTGTAGATCAATGTAAAATAATTGCTGTTGCCATTAGATCAATTTCAACTCAGAATCTCTAGTTGAATCTTGATGGAAGCAGTCTGCTGTTAAGTGTCTCCAGCCGAGTAGCTGGAGTATTTGAACAGTTCATCTTTTACTTAGAGTTTGATTAATGTGCCACCATAGCTCCTTTAATTCAGCAAACTCAAGTACAAAATAATATTTCAGACATGATGCGGAGAAGTAGACATGAACTTGGCTGATACTAGGTGAAAGTGTGTGGTGGTGTAGTGGTTACGAGATCAGCGTCTAACAATGACGTTCTGTTGTTCAGACCCACCAGCTGCCCTGACCCTGAGCTCTTTACCGCTGCAACACCCACACCCCTTCAACTGTGGTGACTGGGCTTGCAATATACCTTAATATAGGGAAGGTATTTGAAAAGTAGTCAAAAGGTACTTTTTATATATAAAAATAATGATAACTTGTCACTATCATTAAATATTCAAGTTCATGATTTAATTTTCACTGATCATGTCAGAAATACCACTTACAGCTGCTCTGTGGGAACAAGATGTGGAAATCTGCTTTCATAAGGATCTATAACCCTGGAAACCTAATTTAATAGACTACTCTCTCCTTTAGGGTCATTCTGAGTTGGGATTGCCTCCACAACAGTGGGATTTTCTTTGTTCCTGTAAACTTCCAGTTGTAGCCCAGTGCTGTCTTTAAAAACAGAAAGTTTGTTCTCTCTGCTCCATCGAATATAGGTCATCATCCATCACATGTAGCTATTGAGCACTTGAAATAGAATTAATGCATCTGAGAAACTGAAGTTTTGCTTTTCATCAATTTAGATTTAAACTGCTCTGTGTCTACCTATTTGGGCAGCCATTGTTGCTTAGTACCAAAATCACCATTTCATGGTTGTTGTCACCCTTGAGTGCCATGGACAGCAACACCAACTTGTGGGGGATACACAGACAGAGGAGAACTGCCCCATAGGACTTCCTGGGGAGCAGTTGGAAAGTATATACCATAAATGTTTTATTTTCACTTAAAACATTGCAAATGAAACCTCGTATTCTTCTAATTTTGAGGTTGGATTCTCCTGCTTGAGTGTTCTATCAGGACGTTCTAAATATAATTCCAAGTTGCTTTTTTTCATTCTCTTTGACACTGTTTCCTGGGTAAATTATCTCTTTTCTGTAAATATCTGATTGTTCCAATGGTTTCCAAGGGAGTTTTCTATCAGAAGTCATAAGAGTTTGGGAGAGTAAAGCTATTGTAATACAATCATTCCCGACATGAACTACATGCCCAGTTTTTAAGCATTTCATAAGAAATTGAACATCTGTGAAAGTTAGGTTGTAAATTAATGCACTGTTTGTAGTTTTATGAGAGAACTTGTTAAACACTTTCATTTTGTAGGTGGTTCTTTATTTGGTCCAATTATTGCCAAACATCCAAATTTGTGTCTGACAAATGTAACCTTTTTGAACCACAATTCTAAAAAGCCAACAAACCTGGCAATGAGTATCCAATCTAAAGTTTATCAGAATGCCTTAATTTACACTGAATCCCTTGTTAATGGTTTCCAAATTAGGCAACCATTAATGCATCAAAATGACTTTCATCACAGGTTGTGATGTGACTAAACAAACATACTATTAATCCAAACTATAGTTAACACAGTAGAAATATTTACTTCATCTCCTCTCACAAAATATCAAAGATGAAATATTTTCATATTCCCGGGGAACACCACTAAGGAATCTTCTTCCCCCTCCCCCTCTTTCCCTTCCTCTTACATACCTAAACATCTTTCTCCAATTTTTATTAACCATAGAAATTCTATCAGCATTGTAACAGCAAACATCACAATTCAGCCATCATTATTTCTCCCTTCTCCTCACCCGTTGAGACCACCTCTTTACTTCTTTAAGGATTATGCTCCTTTTTTGTATAAAGGTCCTAAGTCCTTTTTGCTCCTTTCTCTTTATGCTAGTTCTATTTAAATTTAAACACAGAAATAGCTTATACACAATGGAAAACTTTTAATTTTGAAGAAAGCAAAAAGATTGTGATGACTAAAACCATGAAATTGTATGTGACAATGATTCCTGAGGACCAGTTGGGGACCGATGACAAGGAGAGTCTACATGGGTACCCTATAAAAAAGTCCATTTTGATGGAAAATCCATGGTATGCTTGGGAAATTGTACATTTGGAAGGACTGTCACAGGTAGATGTCTGTGATTTGGGAATTATCAACCTATCACATTATAGTTATCCATTTTTTAAATATAGTATATAGAGAAAGTGATTGAGGTTCGTGTCCTGCTGCGGTCACCAAAAAAAAACAAAACAAGGAAAGTGAATAATAGACTGTTTCATGTATTCTAGATGTACTAGGAATAGCGCGCACACACACACACCAAAAAAACCAACCATTAACTAACTTATAAGATAAAATTGAAAACTTTATTTTTACTAACTTTCCTCTTATTTAATCTGGATGTTATTAAAGCACTACACCTTTTCTGGCAACTTCTTGTATATCACAAGATAAAATTAAAGATGCAGCTTTCCTTCAAGCTATAGGATGAATGGAATTTATCTATCTATATCTATCTATCATCTCTCTCTCTCTCTCTCTATATATATATATATAGATGATCAACACTAAGTTCTGTATCCAAAAGCATACATGCCACAAAATATGATACATTATTTTAAAGGAAGACAGTTTATATATCTTACTGAGTTGTACCATTTTTTCTGAACATTTTCTATTACAGGTTTTGTACAAGTTGCAAAGCAAGTCATTTAGATGCTATTATGACTCAAGAATTTACTAACTACCTGAATACATTTTTTAACTGCTCAGTTTTCTTTGCATGAGCTTTTAATCTACAGAATTATAAGCATTTTGTAAAGCCAAATAACTCAGTTTTCTTTGATAATTTATTTTGTTGCAGTTATTCTTTTACAGAGCTGTTTCACCCTGAAATCCATGGAATGTTTATCAAGTGTTTATTTTCTTTTAAAATATATTAAAACTTAGGTCATGCACTTTACTACTAATTTCTGATACATGACAAAGTTTTAGATTGAACTGTATACAAGTAATTAACTGATTGCTCCAAGCAATTTTCTGATAAACACAATTCATTTATAATTAATAAACAATTATCAGCATATATTTTATCTGTTCATATGTTAGCACAGTTTTTTCCTATCTTCATCAAAAGGATTATATATTCTCCATAGATTGTTCTACACAAAGAAGTATAGAGTTGTTTTCTGTAGCACATTGAAATACTGATTTATACTTATCTAATTTGCAAATGAAATTAGAAAGATTTGATCAATTTGTTCAACATTCTACCTTTACATTTTTATTTATTTTTCTCTGTGAATTGTTATCAAAGTTTTTGCTTTAGTATTTTGTTTGTGTTTTCAAATATTGTTATTTTTTATGTTTTTAATGACCCTGGCAAGATTTATATGAATGAAATTTTGAATCCTATAGCTCAGACATATGTTTACAGTTATATATCTTTCAATCTTCAGCTTATTTATTTTAGTATATTTTAATATAGATGCTTTATAATTTAGTATAGTTAAACTTATCAATACTTTCCATAAATGTGTATTTGCTTTGACTTTGTTGTGCTTCTTTTTGTACATCTTGTTTGATAAAGTCTATTTTTAAGAATGACATATTTTTACATTTTTGTTTTAAATACTTTAATTTTTCATTTTATATTGATCATAATTGTCATGTGTTATGTGAGATTGAAATCTATGCCATTTTTCTCCAAATTATTGTTCTAATGTTATTTATTCAGTGAGCTATTCTTCCCCCTTCTAATTTTAATGTTCTTTCTTTAAAATGACAAGCTATCAGAGAATCTGTTTCAAGGATCTCTAGGTGACTCTTTACTTTATGTTTTTATGAGTGCCCATATCCTGTTTTAGTTGCAATATTTTATTGAATCTTTGATGTCTTCCACTTGAGTTTACCCATTATTTAAAATTCTAATACATAAAAAATGTTGTGAACCTAAATATAACACACCATTGAAGAGTTGCTGATTTCAGAGATATCATAATGGGACAAAGTAAGGAAATGTTATACAAAATAATTTTGGTATGTTTTTAAACATGTAAACTGAGATATTTGGTGTGTGTGTTTGTGTGTGTGTCTTATGCATCCTTGGACTAATTTTGCATGAGAAAACTAGAGCACACCTGAATATATACATGTTTAAATCTCTTATGATTTTTAATGAAGTTACCTTCATTTAGGTTAAATAGTTTATTTGTGATATTGTATACCAGTTCATGAAATTGAAATGTGTTAGACATTAAAATAAAATCAGTTTAATAAACTTTAAAGATTTCAATTAGACTTTATCACATATGTTTGGTTGGTTTTTATGTACCTTGTTTTTATTGTTCCTGTGATTGTAGATCTTAACTTTTCTAAAGTTATGCTTCCTAATTTTTACTGGGGAAACAACTTGATTTGGCGAGCTCATTCATTAGTTTTAATTTGATGATCAACAAACTCAAATGTTTCATATAGATAATGTCACTGTACATAAAAAACTACTTCATCTCTTCCTTGTCAACCTTTTTCCTTGAATTTATTTTTGGCACTGATTCCAAAAGCTGCAACATTAAAACGATGTTTAATAGGAATGAACATAGTACATATCTTTAATTTGTTTATCTTCTCAAAGGAGAGTTTGTATTATTTTTATCTTTAATTATCACGAGGCTTCTGATTTTTCGGATTAAGGCAATTACTCAAAATTGAGAAGCAAGAAATACCTTTCAACAAAGAGTAGGGAGAGCTTTGGTGGGGCAGTGGAGGAAGTGTTGTGCTGCTAACTGTGTGGCTGGGAGTTCAAACCCACCAGTCTCTCAGGAAAAAGAAGAAGCTGTTTGCTTCTTACAGATGTCCAACCTCTGAAGTTCTGAGAGGCAGACTTGCTCTGCCTTTGGGAGTCGATATGAGTTAGAACAGCTTCCATGACAGCGAGTCTTACTTTTGGAGTAGATAACGTAAAAATGCTTTCTCTGAAATTAATGTAACTATTGACTTTCAAAATCTATTAACTTCCTAATGGAGTATATAATATGATTTATGGGCATGTCAAAAGGATCCAGATTAATATTTTATTTGATGTTTAATAGTGAAAATGTAATGAAATAATAATCCCATAATTACTTTGAATAGATAAAATGAGTGTAATATAATTTCCCAACGTTTTTTTTAATCAATTTTCATCTGTACTAGTAAGTTAGAACTTATCTGTATTTTTCTCCTTAACTATATTTATCTAATGTTTTGCGTGTCACTGTAGGTCATTGTTTTAGTAACCTCCAACAAATTGTATCTATTCTCTCATGTTCTGTTTTCTGAAGCACACTAGGTTAAAATTATTTGTGAAATCTTGAAGAACTAATAATTTTGTGGTATATTTTAGCTAATTCACTTTGTTTGGTTTTTTAGGTTTTTTTTTTGGGGGGGGGGGCATCACTGCCCTCAGGTGGTGGGAGTAGGAGGCCCAGTATTTGCTCCGTGGAGCTGGAATCGAACCTCCATCCCAGTGGGCCGCAGTCCCGCGCACAACCACTACGCCACCGAGGCTCAGCCAATATTTTTGTTTGTTTGTTTGTTTTTTTGGTTTACCTTGTCTAACAATTAAAACTCTAATTAAAGTTTCTTTTTAAGTCAAGTTATATTTTTAGTGATTATCTGATTTTTCTCTATTTTCAAAATTATTGGCATAAACTCAAGAAAACTAAAAAGGTAAGAAAAAATAAAGCACATGGTTACAATATGGAAATATATTAAAGTGTAAATTTAAACTCAAATGTATCAGATATTATATTAACTATGAACTTTCTAAATTCTTTAAGGCAAACGTACTATTTTGCAAGAACAGACTAATTAGAAGGATGTGGGGACAGTGGGATCAGTTTTCTAAAAAGATCCCTCACTGATTAAAATAAAACTTGGTTCACTTATGTCAGATAAGTCTTTAAGGAAGCAAGCTTTTTATTGATAAGAAGAGTTATGGTGATATAAAAAATCATGCCACTTAGAAAATATGACATATAGATTGTATAGCATCAAATGGCATAGTTCCAATACTGAAATGCAAGAATTGGCAGAACTAATTGGTGAAATTTTAATAATCCACAATCATGCTACATTTTTTAGAGACAACACAAAGAGAGAGAATATATCAGTAGGAAAAAGTTCTCCATAACACAATGAACAATCCCAAGGCGATGGTCAGGTTGATTAATATAGAACGCTACATCCATAGCTGAAAAACCCAGCTGCTTTTCTGGCACACATGAAAAATTCACCAAAGATTCAAACTCTGAATCACAAAGCAAGGTGCACCTTACTTCCAACAATGCCACTACATAGAATAAGTTCTCTTATTCTAGTGAGAAAGGATGCCAAAAAATTATCCCAGAATAAGAATTAAGAAATATTTCTTGAATATTTTATATCTTTAGCCATAAATGAAACTGTGAAAGTAGTGCCATTTAAGAGCCCTGCACGTGTTGCCATTTAAGAGCCCTGCAGGTGTTGTGGTTTTCTGTTGGGTTACCAACCACAGGGCATGCAGTTCAAAACCGCCAGTTGCTCCATTTAAAAAAAAATAATACCTTTTAAACGTCTTCCCCCTTGAGTGACATCTCACCAGTGAGCTTTACTACTGAAAGAAAAACAGAACAAAAGGAAAATCGGCAATCCTCCACAAAGTTACAAGGAAAAGAGTAAGAAATGCCTTCCTATTTTACTTCACCAGGCCAGTATCATCTTTCTATGAAAATCTGATAAGGACTATTCAAGCAAGTGAGAGTGATCTCTCAGAATAAAAATTTTTTAAAGCTAAAGAAAAATATCTGCAAATGAAATTCAGAGATTTATAGAAATAAAAATACACGACTGCTAAATTGTTTCTTTCGCAATGCACAGATGATAAAACATTTGAAACCAAAAAATATAAGTCGGCATATTAATAGAAACAAATTGAAGAAATTGTCAAATCACATGGTGATATTAGAAAATGTATATAACTTAATTCAAACTTGTATGTATAAGTGCAAGAGACTCTTAGCAAGTCAGAAGTGAAAGGAAATGTTTTTATTAGGATAAAGGTATATTTTTTAAAAAGCTTCAAGCATACCAGGGTCAAATGTTGGAAGTATTCCCTTTGAGATCCAGAGGAATGGAAAAGCTTATGTTTTATATTGTAATTGTGCTACCTCAAAAAGAAAACATTTTTTAGAACAGTTGGACAATTTTCTCTTTAGGGAAGATCTAAACTCAATGGGCATTATTCAAAAGTAGTCTGCCAACAGGAGTTTCCTATGAAGAAATTCATTGTCTTTTAAAGGAAAGGGTTTGACCAAAAAATTCAATGACCTAATCTAGCCATTATAAATGGTCTAATTGTATGTTTTGTTCTATTTGGATTTGATGGTAACTAGGAAATTAAAGATGATGAATTTTCTTACTGTTGAAATCTGACTCTGCAATGATTAATGAGATACCTTATATTCTAGTCACTTAGATTGCATTAAGCATTGTCCATCTAGGTTTCATACATCTACTACAACATATATTGTGTATTTTCAATATATATTTCTTTTTTACACAAGAGAGTAAACTTAGACAAGAAAATTGGCTTCAAGCAACACTCTGACACGCTTCATCCTTTGCGAATTTGACATTAATGAGTAAAAGGGATTAAAAGTCTCATTTTCTCTTCTGTATGAAAGTAAAACCTTTAAAAAGTTTGTATATCCAAAGGCAGTAGTGAATTTTCTCACATTTTATATGGCTACACATAAAATTTATGAGTACACTCATTTCCTCTTGTCCCTCTATATAATTTTGCTATAATACTATAGTTTTGATGTTAGAGATTTTAGGAGTCCACTATAAGCCGTTCCCCAACACTTAGTAAAAATTTGTTTGAATTAAAGTACACTGGTTAAGAGCTCACCTGTTTCTTTGTTACTCTTCCAAATACCTAGCTCTTTGGAAATTCTTCTTTATATATCACAGAAGTTTTGAATATATTCTTTCTGGGTAGAATTGCATTTAATAACTCTTTGATTATTCAGGTTCCCCTATTCCTTCCCATGCATTATATTCCTCTAGTTTCCACCTTCAGCACTCTATTTTGATTTCAAATCTCTTTTTTCATTGTTTTAGTCATTCCACTGATCCTCATCTTCTTCCCATAAGCTTAACATTTTAGACCTTTTTCCCTAGCTATGGACTGTGACAAAAAAAAACTTCGGATTTTTTACTGAAAAATCTACATCAATTGATGGTATACAATTTTATGTTTTCCCTCATAAATTTACACAGTAATAGCATATCCATACTTAACTAGTTCTACCCTAAACCTTACTGAGCACATGCGGCAATCATTGTTAATGTCTTTCAGCACTGTATAAATATGGAGTCAGGCTACTTATCTGGTATAGAAACAGGAATTCAAAACACATGTAGTGGATAAAGAAGTGGATTAGTGAGTACTTTCTCTAAAATATATTTGCACTAGTATGTCCCCTATTAGACACAGTGAGACGAGCGACAGACATGCAAACAAGCTCATGCTCTGTGTTAAATTTCTGTTCTTGAGCTTCTGGTAGGAAGCTGGCATGGTGAAATTTTCTTGTGTACTGAATTATATGCTAAAAATATTCAATGGATTCTGAAGTTGAATTTCACCGTTGAAGTCTCTTCTTCCAATACTTTACTTACCACTTGGTTCTCAGAATCCATTTAACATTTAAACCATAAAAAAAGCTATTCCAAAAAAAAAAACAGCTAATACTAACCAAGAGAGAGCTGAAATGATTATACTAACAGAAAAAAATAGAACTTAAAGTAAAAAATTATATGATACACAAAGAAGGCCATTATGCATTGATAAAACTGAAAACATCAAAGATTGAACAATTATAAATATATCTGTCCCTAACCTATTTGAAACAGACAGAGTTGAAGAGAGAAATCTACAATTCTACAATAATTGTTAGAGATTTCAGTACTTTAATTTCAATTAGAAAATACAAGAGACAAAAAAAAAAAAGAAAACACAAGAGGCAAAGTTTGGGGAATGCATTTTAGGTAAAAGGTAAAATAGTAGAAAACTGATTGGTGCTACAGACCAAAAAAAAAAACCCAAACCTGCATATATGTGATCTCTTAACTTATAAAAAATGTACCACTACAAAACAATAGGGAAAGGACAATCTTTTCAGTGAATTCATTTGGGAACATTGTATATGTTTATAGAAAAAAAATAGTTTAACTCACACACACATCGCAGAAGAAGTCATTTTCATGCAAATTGTGGAAGTAATTAATTGTAAAAAGAAAAACACTACAGCACCTAAGAGGACCATTAATAAAGCCTTGGATCTTCTCTTGCACTAAATTAAAGCTAAATAAAAAACATATGGAATGATGCCAGCTCATTTACCAAATGTTAAAGACACTGAGGGAAGCAGAACCAGGAAGAAGTTAGATACAGACAGTATATTGAGGAGATTGCAAAGGAAGAACCAAATCTCAGTGTATGAACTGTTAATTTTAAACTAATGATCTGTTTGGTAAAATTTTACAGAACTCAAAATAATTTTTAAAGAGCTCAGGCATGGCTCTTGCTTGTATTGTGGGGACTATCTGCACTGAGATTGGACAATTAATTCAGTGGAGGGCAGATGGTTAGGGCCAGGTTTCTAACTGTTGCTGTAGGAGGTTACAGACATCGAAGGATTAGACATAGTTCTGACTTATAACCAACCTATGTACAATATAACAAAATAGTCCCCAATTCTGCTAAATCCTTACAAGTACATGTATGTGTGAGTCAATTCCCAAAGTGTCTATGTCAATCCATCTCCTTGAATGTCTTTTTCTTTTCTATTTATACTTTGATGATATAGAATGATATAGTGGTATTACTGGAGAGATATTTAACTTAACAAAAATATGAATGGGTAGATGTAAGGGTAAGTGAAAAATAAGTATTGCTACAAAATGATAAAAACTTTAAATAGAAAAAGTGTCAAAATGTAAAGCTATTTTCTCTCCATAGATCTACCATCTAGTAGGTCTATGCAATTGTGAAGGCTAAGTTTCTATTTTGCTAATCCTTCCCTGTGATTTTGATGACCACAGGTCTGTTACATCAAAATGGCAGGTTTGGTATCATTAAGGAACTCAAAGTGTGTTTCTGTAGAATGTTCTTTGAGTTTAAGATGTCTTCAGTAGCAAGATCAGGGATGAAAGATGGAATAAGCATTCCCAATAACATTCTCATTGACCAGTCCTTGGTAATCCCAAAGAGTGATCAGATGCTAGTGTGTTGTCATAATTGAACAACAATTCCTTGACTGAGCTTTTCTGTCCTCTTTCACTCATGCCAGCCTTCGCCGTTGAGGAGATTCTGACTCCCAGTGACTCTGTTGGACAGAAAAGGAACTATTCATCTTGATGGAAATAGACCAGGTCATCTTTTGTTTATGGTGTGGCTGGGAGATTTGGATTGTTGATTTGTTGGTTAGCAGCACAGCACATAATGCTTTTCAATTTTCTGAAATTCTCTTCATGAGCCTCCCTTTTGTCCTGTATCCTTTGAGAAGATATGTGAAGATTACCCTTTTTCAATCTGAAAACAAAAATCGATGCTATAACTTTCTGACCTGATCACCTCTCTACCTTTAATTTCATTGGCCCAGAAGATCTCAGAAGTTACTGTTATGATTGGACTTTTGAAAAAGTCATGCTAATGAGATCGAGACAAACATGTTAATGGGAAAGCTGTGCACAGGCGTCTACTCACTGCAGAGGCAGGATTGAACATGCTTCATTTGAAACAAACCCATGCATGTGTGAACAGTAATTCTAGCAGTCATGTTTTTTTCTTACCCTCACATATGTACCATCTTTTCTGAGTGATGGCATACTTGATATTCTATAAAAAATGATTAAGTATCAGAGGAAATATATTTAATGGGAGAATATAGAATAATATACTTAATGTCATACATGAATGATCTGATTAATTTAGCTATATTCAAGGGCAAAAAAAACAGACTAACAAAAGCAGAGATATATAGAATTCTTATTGTTAGGTGAAATTAAATTAGTTATGATTTATAACCAACCTATGGACAATAGAACAAAATATTTTCCAGTTCTGCTAAGTCCTCACAGTACATGTATGTGTGCGTCTATTCCCAAAGTCTCTGTGTTAATCCATCTCCTTGAGTATCTTTTTCTTTCCTATTTACACTTTGATTAAGCAAATATGAGGTCTTTCTCTAGGCACTGTGTCTTCTTGATACACTATCTAAAATACACCATCCCACCATTCTGATTTTTAGGGAGCATTCTGACTACATTTCTTCCAAACGAGATGTATTTTTTTCTTCTGGAAGTTCATAATATTTTTCCTATTCTTTGCCAATGCTGTAATTTGAAGACTTCACTTCTTCTGTGATCTGTATTCTTTGTCCAGCTTTCACATGCATATGAAATGATAGAAAATGCCATGACTTTAGTCAGGAAAACCTCAGTTCTCAAAATGACATCTCTGCTTTTTAACATTTTAAAGATGTCTTTTGCAACACCTTTGCCCAAAAGAATACATCATTTTAATTTTTGTCTGCTGCTTCCATGGAATGGCTTGTGGATTCAAGTAAAATGAAATCCCTGGCAACTTAAAGTATTTTCTCCACCATGCTATTGCTTAATGGTCCAGTTGTGAGGCTAAGTATAGAGACATGGAAACAGTCTTAACGTACAAACTTTGCTCAGTCAATAAATCCCTTTAGTGACAGGTTTTCAAGAGGGAGTTTGGCTCGTTTTGCATTAGGTCACCGCTTTCCCAAGCTCTTCTTTCTTCAGATGATGTCAAGAGGAAGCCCAGTAATTTCATTGGCTTTAGTAAGACTGTCAGCCTTTATGCTCTAATGCTTACTCTGGTGCCCATACTTCCTGGTTCAAGACCATTCTCATTACATTTTCTAGGATTTTTGAAGGTTTCCATTACCTCAAGTAGCCCAGGTCATTTTTAAAATAAACCTTTATGGGATACAATTAGCATATCATACAATTGAATAGTTCAATTGCATCACGATAAGTTGTAAACCCATCACCACACTCAGTTTTAGAACCTTTGCTTCATCATTGCAGTCATCATTATTAGCTTCCCATCTCTCCCAACCTTACCTGCCATATGCCAAAAAAGTTACTGTCTGGATTTGCCTATCCTGGTTTGCATAAAGAGAAACACATTCAAGAAAAATTGATAACAGTAACAAAGCCAAAGAGATAAGAAAACCTCACTAAAAGAAAAAAGCAGAAACTATTAAAAACTAGAACATACTGCATCTGCACGATAGCAAAATTCATATCCCTTCCTCATCTATTGTCAAAGAGAATTTAACAGAGGCTTAATCCACATGTATTTCCCTTCACATTTTTTAAAGGGAAACAACTTTAAAATGAATCAAAAAAGATAAAATGATAAGATATTACACTGTAGCCTAATTATGTTTGCCATAATTGACATTGCATACTCTCTGTCTGATACAAGGCTATTCATATCCTTTAGCTATGATCAGAGGGCAGACACTGAAGGTTCCATCCATGTGTGGACCAGGAAAATGGATGTTGGTCTTTCACTCTCCTTCGTATCCTTGTAAAAACTTGGTTTTCACAACCTAAGCTCTTTGGATTTGGATGTTTCATCTACAGCCCTTGGATCATACAGGCTGTGGTTCTTCTTTCATGTAGACTTCGTTGACACCTCACTTCAATTGGCTGTTGCTTTAAGACAAATCATTAAGTCTCCAGAAACTATTCTTTCTGAAAGACACTTTGTCTATCTGAAGACATTAGTTTCTTCACAACACTTTGAAAAAACACCCATATCTTCAGTAATCTTTTCATGAGAACAAGTAGTAAGCCAAAGCAGAAGCAGAATTTTTAACTTTCAAAACAAAACAACAAAACAAATTTGCTGCCATCAAATCAACGCTGACTCAGAATGACCCTCCTGTGGTTTCCCAAGACTGCAACTAGAGTCGTTAAGTCCAGTCTTCTTCCTTAGAGATACAAGTGGTTTCAAACTTCGGACCACATGGATTACAGTCCAATGTATAGCCACTTCACCACCATGGATTCCTTAAAAGGGATTAAAGATGAACATACCATTAAAAAAAGTATTTACCACAGTACCTTTCTCTACTCAGTCATTGCTAAGTTTGTTTTTTGTAGTTATTTTCTGTGGTAGACATGGGATTTCTCTAAGAGTACAGCTGCTTTATAAATGATGTGTTATTGAGTTTCACACATGTTGAGGGACTGTTGCCAGATGTCATTGTATCAACTTCAACCATTGTGATTCATAGTCTGTATAGGGAAAAGGAGAATTGCCCAAGAGCAGTGGTTCTCAATCTTCTTAATGCCGCGCACCTTTAATATAGTTCCTCATTATGGCAGTCATGTACTTATGTTAATTTTATGATTGAAATGTAGGGGTGGAGTCTGACCTGTTAATCTGGAGATAGCCACTGAGTAGCCGATGAGGCCTCTATGTGGGCATGGCTTTCACCTGAGACTCCTGGGAAATCTCACGATATTTCCATTGTGAAGAAGAGAAGCTATCTCCCCCAGTTGTTGGGAGTTAATTTCAGAGATGATTAACCACAGGCGACACAGAATGGCAGCATCTGGGAGACTGGAGTAGCCAGTGGAGAAACCACACAGCTTTGCCCTGATGGAGCCGAACCTCTGAGGCTGGGGCAGCCACATGGAGGCCTCTTCCAGCGATGAGTTGCTTCTGCTACTGGGGGATGCTGTTGATGGACCCTGAGCCCTGGAAGTGAGGAGCCATGGGAAGACCCCTGTCGGTGCCAGGACTCTGTAGCCACTGACCTGTGACTTCGTGAGTCAGAAGGAGACTTTATGGACCGATTTCAGGCATATGGGTTAATATCAGACTTGTGACTTTGAGCTGAACTGGGCTGGGATGTTTTCTCGATGTCCTGTTCCCCTCGAATATAAACCCATTCCTTATATCCATATGCGTAGCTTTGAAATTTGTTCCTCTAGTCTACCCGGACTAACACTCATGCTGTGGTGAACCCCCAACCATAAAATTATTTTCCATTACAGTTACTTCATAACTGTAATTTTGTGACTGTTATGAATCAGGCAACCCCTGTGAAAGGGTCATTCAACCCACACAGGGGTCAAGACCCACAGGTTAAGAATTCCTGCGCTAGGGCTATAATCTCTATGGAAATAGAATGCCACATCTTTTCCCCATAGAATGCCTGATGGGATCAAACCTCTGCAGCTAAGTGTTTTAACTACTGAACCACCAGATCTTCTGAGGACAGAAATTTTTATCCTGTGCATATTAAGAGGTGAGTTCATTTCCCTTTCCCTTGAATATTGGCAGCACTGTCACTACTTTGAGTAGTCAAAGAGATTATATGGCACAAATAAAGACATAACTACTAGGTTCTAAACTTAAGTATAATGTGGAATGTGAGAATGGTGTGGAACTTGGCAGTCTTTCCTTCTGCTGTGAATAGGGTCACTAGGGGTCAAAATGGAGACAATGGCATCTTACAACAACAACAACAGCAAACTTAAGTAGCAATTGTCCCACTTCATATTTTTGAAAACTCAGATTTAGAACTCTGTATTCTCATATAAGAAAACTAACAGCATTGCTGACGAGATTTTTATGGTGGATTTGAAATTATATGGGGGAACAGTGAGTGCTCAGCTGAGCCCAGTATTCTACCAAATGTCATTAAGGTGCTAGACAGGGGAATGAAACTAGCGGATTCTTTAGAGCAGAACAGCTGTCAGCTGAATAACACCAAGCTACTCCAACTGATGCCACATGGAACATAACCATCTACTAATGGACTACCAAAAATCTCTGAACCACAAAATCATTAGATATTGTAATAAAATAGTTGTGTGGGAAATAAAATAAGATATCATAAAATAAATATAAGCTTGTGAGTTCATCTTTCAATATGGATTATGACTTAATGTCCAGAAGACCAAAATCCTAATAATGTACCAATAGGTAACATCATGATAAATGGGGGAAAGGTTTGAGTTGTGGAGAATTTTCTCTTGCTTAGATTCACAGCCAATATTTTTGGAAACAGAAGTGAAGATATCAAGAGATGAGTAACATTAGGTAAATCTGCTGCACAAGATCTTTTTTGAGTATTGAAAAGCAAGGATGTCACTTTGACTAAGTTGCACCTGAATCAAGTCATGGCATTTTCACTAGCCTTCTATGCATGTGAGAATTAGATATTGGATAAAGAAATAGAAGAATCAATACATTTGAATTACGGTGCTAGAGTAAAATATTGAAAGTACCATGGATTACTGAGATTAAAAGTAATCTGTCTTGGAAAATGTCTGGCCAGAGTGGTACATAAAGGCAAGGTTTGCAAGGACTTTATTTTACGTATATTGAACATGTGTCTGGAGAAATAAGTCCCTGGAAAGTGACATCATGTTTGGGAAAGTAGAGGGGCAGTGAAGGAGAGGGAGGACTTCAATCAGATGGGTTGATGCAGTGGCTACAACAATGGACCTAAACATAGTGTGGCAGTTACATCATCTGTCAACTTGAGTGAAGAGGTGGAGTCTAGCCTGTCAATCAGGTCATAGCCAATCATGCCTCTGTGTGGGCATGGCCTTCTCCTGAGAATGCCTGTCTTCCTCTCTGGAGGTGGGACACATACTCTCTGCCACACATTCCTATTGATCAACCATGTGGAGACACACTGATGGATCCAGAGCCCTTAGCTGGAGGGGTCACATGATTACCCATGTCAGCGCTGAGATACTTCCACTGTCACTGGATTGACAAGACTTTCCACCCACTGGCCTGTAATTTTCCTGCATTCAGCATCATTGCATGTGCTGTGTGAGTCCAAAGAGGAATTCATGAACTCGTATCAGACACATGAGCTAAGATTTATGGACATGAGCTGGCCTGGGCTTGGATGTTTTCTCAATAGACAATTGCTCATTTATATAAAGTTCTTTCTTATGCACATATGAGTGCCTGTGAATTTGTTTCTCTAGTCAAGCCTGATGAACACACATAGGGATATTTGTGAGTCTGGCACAGGATCTAGCATTGCTTTGTTCTATTGTGTATATAGTTATGATGGGCTGCAGCTGACTCGATGGCACCTGAGAACAACAAAGTTTATGGGTGGTGCTTGGAAATTTTTTTTATAAGACACCTTCTCCAGTCTGTTTCTTTTTCATTTTCACATCACTGCCCTGGTGGGAGTAGGAAGCCTAGCTTTGCTCCTGGAGAGCTGTTGCTAGGTTTGAACCGTCAATCTTGTGGGCTGCAGTCCCACCCACAACCACTGCACCACCAGTACTCAGTTAGTGCACAGCAAATTTATAGATGAAAAGAACCCTCTTCACAAATCACACCCTATTCTTCCTATGACTTTTCACATCTTTTTTCAACGCTTCATTTGTTGTTGAAGAACCCTTGTGGTCTAGTGGGATATTCATTGGCTGCTAATCATGATGCCAATAATTTCACACCAGCAACCACTCAGCTAGAGAAAGATGAGGCTTCCTGATCCTAAGAGGAATGGCAGTGTCAAAAGCCCAATGGTAGCTTTACTCTGTCTTTTTGGGTTACTGGAGCCAACTCAATGGTCAGAATCAACTCATTGGCCGTGAATTTGGTCTTCAAGGATACATTGCTGATGTTAAGTGCCATGGGGTTGGTTTTGACATTGAGTTGATTCATGAGTCTCTGTACAACTAAAAACATGACCTGGAGCCAATCTGAGGGGCATTACTGTATCCCACTTGAGGGCTTGCAGATTGCGGTGAACAGGGTGGCGTCTTCCAGCAAGAGAGGGGTTGGATAGAAGAGTTCCCATGGAGGCATTATTGAAACCCCTTTTATACTGGTAGTGAGCTGAGCCAGCGAGGAGCCCGGGGGGAGGGGGGGATGGTTACTCGTTGGGCTGTGATTTTCATGGCCTGCGGTTTGAAGCCACAAGCAGCTCCTTTCAAGAAAGATGGGCTTTCTACTCTAGGAAACCCACAGGTGTTCACTCTGAGTCAGCAAGGACTGGATACTTTGAAGCTGGGACAGGAACTGGGAGCCTTCAGAAACCTGCTGAAGGCATCAGGATTATAATGCCAATGCAATGAAAATTCCAAGAAATAAATAAGGGGAGGGGAGCCTGATGGAAACATTCCCAATGCCTCTGGCTGTGTCCTGGTTATCTGTGGGGAAAGCTATCATTCAGGCAGACCCAAGAATACACAGGGAGTGTCCACTTTCCTGAAGCAACTATTTATGGAAATGAAACACATGTCCCTGCAACAGATGTTTTGTTTTTGTTAGGGGCTGCCTGATCAGTCAGTTCTAACTCTTAGCACTCCTGTGTTTAAACAGAAGAGAACACTGCTTGGTCACAACTCTTACTCTGAGCACATTGCTACAGCCTCTGTGCAGATCCACCTTAAGGGTCTTGAAACCTTTCACTGTGATTTTTGAAATTCTTGGTCAGTCATGAACAGAAGCTCCTATACTCTTATTCTCTTGCAATGATTTATTTTTATTCTTCCTATAAATAAAATTTGACTTTTCTCTGATGATACTACCTTTTGTTAGCTTTCTTCAGATAGCTATATCCTCCTCAATGCACTCATACCCTTCCTGAAGGTGGCAGGGTGGTGGTGGAGAAGGGAACACAAAGCCTCGCAGGTTATTTGTGGCTGCATTTAGGAATAATATCTCCTACCTCCTATTTTGTCTAAAATTTCCAAGTTTGAAACTGTTTTGATAGATTTTATAGCCTCCTGTCCATTTCCTGGTGGAATTTCCTTTTCCCTCCATCCTTTGTACCCTCAGTCTTATGATGAGTGTGGCTTCTGCTACGCACTGTCTCCACTACTCCCTTTTCATGGGTTCTGTTAATTTCAATATCAATGCAGGAAGAAATGATATTCTTCAGTACCCTGGACTCTTCATTAGTCTCCTCTCCAAAGAATCTGCCTTTTCTTCTATGTTAGTCATATATTCCAAAAGTTATATTTTAGTTGTAGTCCTTACTAATGACAGACAACTCCTAACTTTTTAGGGGGGGGGCATCACTGCCCCCTGGTAGGAGTAGAAGGCCCAGCCATGCTCCTGGAGAGCTGCTGCTGGATTTGAACTGCCAACCCTGTGGGCTGCAGTTCCGCACACAAGCACTATACCACCGGGGCTCAACCCCACAATTCCTGACTTTTAATGGGGTTCCATGCAATGACTTCATTGTTAGTCAGTTCTGAAAAAAGTCAAATAAAATGCCTAATTTAATTTTTTTTTACTTTCATGATGATTGAATTTTACTATGTATAAGTATCGATCAGATCTTTATTTATCTTTAGGGTTTGGAAACATTACTCATGAACTTATGGGTATTTTAAAATGCATGCACACATTTTAAAATACACATATCATAAACACTTGCTCTAATGACGAAGAGTTGGAAAGTGTTGGAATTTTTTTCTGTTGCTGTAATACCTCCTTGTGTGTGGTTCTGATAATTTGAATTATTCCTTGGAATGGAGATTTCATATTAATCAGAAAATTTGTGAGAGTTGTGTCTATGGTATTTTCCATCTTTAAATATATATGTATTTTAGTAGCATCTGTTTTCAAGTAATGGACACCCAAATTCATTGAAGAACAGTAAATCTTAAAATTGAAAATCTACAAGTGAACATATGAGAATAATAATGTTAGCAAATTTCACTTTACAAGATTGTCTGTAATACATTTTACAAATGATAGGATGTGCCAAAAATAGTCTCCCCACGAAAACCCTTCAAATATTCATAATGTTGTTTGTTATGATATGAATACATCATGAATTGGTTACTATATGTAACAACATTCTTCAACCTTTTCACTATTTTAAGAATACTATATTCTAATTCATGTATTTCCTTCTAACTCATGAATGAGTAATGTCTGAACGATAATTATCCTTTTACAACCACTAGGTTCATTCATCTTATCACTTGTACTCTCACTCCCTCCATGTTATATTATGTTATATCCATCTTTCTTTCTACATATGTGAATGTATGTAAATTAATTCAGGAAAAATTACCCAAACACATTGATAAATTGCATTTTGAATCCGTTAATGCTAGCTCTAAATGAACCTTTATTTTACTTAGTAGTCATTACATCTCTATTCATAATGTTTCCTTTATTCTCAAACTTTACACTCACTTTCATTTGACAACCTTGCTTCTTTTTTTCTTAAAATGAAGGAGAAGAAATCTGACAGGAAATTCAAGTTCTCCATGGCTACAAACACCATCTATCACATCAATACAGTTCTACCCTCCTACTTCTCAGATTTTGGTGTGTACATCCAAGCAAACATTTCTACTTATGTAGCAGATTATATTCTCTTTTGGTGTCTAAATTAGCTCGAATTTTTTCTGACATCTCTTTTCTTCATCATTTATTTTCCCCTCTCATTGGGTTTGTTCCATGTTCTAATTTATTCCATTTAAAAAAAAAACCTTTGTTATTTCACACCCCTCCAACTACTATCACAAGACTCTGTCCTTCATTATGATCAAAATTTCTGGAAACAGTTGCCTGTCTACCATCTTACTTCTCCTCCCTTAAGTCTAGAATCTACTTCAATAACCAGGGTTTTATCTTCATGACTTTAATGAAACTTCTATTGCCAAGATCACCATGACTTTCAATCTTCAGAAAGTCAACAGCCAGTTCTCAGTCTTCAATTGACTTGACCTATAAACAGTATCTGGGATTCTCTTACTAACCATTTCACTGCTATTACCATAACAGAAGACACTGTAGTCTCTTACCTGAAATTTAACAGTCTCTTAATGTGTTAAAGTCCTCATCCCAGCACTTTGTTCTCAATATAAAAAAAATAAAACTGTATTATGTAAGTGCACCACAAGTTCCCCAATGGCTTCCCATAGTACTCAAAAGAAAAAATAAAGTTCTGAAGAGGTGCTAATGATATCCAGCCATTTGTTTCTCATTTCTATTTGGATCCCATCTTCTATTACTTACACCGCTTGCTTGCTGTGTGCTAGTCAGTCACTCTTGACTTCAAGAGACACAGGATGGCACAGTAAAACTGGCTTGCTGGCTTTCATAGTCTGCTGTCTTTGGAGGCAACTGCTCAGTTGTTTTACCTCCCACAGCACCTCTGGCTGGGGATGCAGCGCAGACCTTTTGGCGAGCATCCAAGCACTTTCCCTTCGGGTCATCAGAGTAGCTCACTGACTTGTTGGCTCTTCTAAATATCTTAGCTAAGCTTCTCTCCGATTAACAGCAGCCACTTGCACATCTTTTGGGAAAGTGTTGAGCATTTCTTTAAAATTAGAAATCATTCGAATAGTCCTTAGGAGGCAAATAAACTTTAAATATATTGGAAGCACTTTAATGCTACTTCAAAATACAGTTCTGTTTCTCCTGCATTGAACTTGTAAATGAGATGCATGTTTCTTTGATGACTATTCACCACTTAGGAAGATCAGATGTCCAAATTACTTCAGTTGCTTTAAGTTCCTATGTTGCCTTTGAGGATCGAACCTCAAGTTTCTGTGCTCTTGATTTAGCATCCTGATTTTTTGGAAAACCATAACTGTTTCCACTTTGGTTTTACATTTAGTGACAGCCGATTGTCATTCCCTAAGCAGTGTGCCACCACTGTTCATAACCTTGTCTGGCGCAGTGTGATTTTGCAAAAATATTTTTGAAAAATTTCAGTTCATTGAGAGTAACCTCTATGAGTCCTTTCAGCACTGTTCTTGGGATAGACATAGGAAACCTGGCAAACAAAGAGGACTTATTCAGCTTGCCAATGAATACATCCCAAATAAAACCATGGGTGAGTAGCCTTTTGCTTAAAATATGTCAAAAGATCCACCCATCTTCTATTATCAGTGAGGGCTATAATATGATAACATCGCTTTTAGGAAATATGACACAATTGTCCTTTGTGCAATAAAAATCAACACATCCTATGACTTTTGAGTCTATTGTTTTTAGTTCCTAAAGTGGACACTGGAAAATTGTTTAGTAGTAGCTTCTAATTAGAAGGCACAGGAAGAGGTAGAATTGAGCATTGCCTATCACTTCCACATTCTGTTATTTATGCCTCAATAATTTGGAGTATGGGGTCCTACTCTCAGATGCACAACTTTCTCATCATGAAAACTGATACTTTTATTTTTAAGGTAGATTGGTTTGTGAGAAGAGCTCCTGAAGGTTCTCCAGCTGTCTGGGACAAGACCATTCGATTACAATATCTTCAGGGTAATGATAGAAGAAAGTGCAGTGGGCACCAACAATAAAGGGAAAGTACTTGAAAAAAAGTGTTTAGAACATTTTCAATAAGGTTTAGCTCTTGTATGATTAGGGTAACAATTTTATTCAAGTGTACAAGGAGTGTATAATTACTGTGTATAGAAACTACCCCCAAACACTGAAATGTGTAATGAACTCTTCCAAAGTTAAAAAAAGAGTTTTTTATCTTTGCATAATAAAGTTTATCTTTACATAGTCGACCTTACAAAAGAGAACAAATATAAAATACATATTAGCAATTAAACATTATAGACATATTTTTTCACTTTAATTTTTAAAATTCATTTTATTGGGGGTTCACACAGCACATATCACAATACATACATACATATATTCTGTCAAGCACATTTGTACATTTCTTGCCATCATCATTTTTAAAACATTTTCTTTCTATTTCAGCCCTTGGTTAGCTCCTCATTTTTTCCCCTTCCTCCTCAACTCTCCCTCCCTCGTGAACCCTTGATAGTTTGTAACTTGTTATTATTTTTTCATGTCTTGCACTGTCTGATGCCTCCTTTCATATACTTTTCTGTTGTCTGTCCCCCTGGGATGGGGTTTTATAAGTATATCATTGTGATTGGTTCCCCCTTTCCCCCCTCCCCACCTTCCCCTTACTTTCCTGGTATCTTTATTCTCATTATTGTTGCTTAGGGGATTATCTGTCATGGATTCCCTGTTTTTCTGGTTCTTAATCCTACCAGTGCTCATGTTCTTGTCTAGTTTGATTTGTACGTTAGGGTCATGAGAGTGGGGGGGGTGGGGTGGGGTGGGATAACCTTAAAGAACTAGAGGAAAGTTGTGTGTTTCTTCTGTGCTATACTACATCCTGACTGGCTTGTCTCTTCCTTGTGACTCTTCTGTAAGGGGACGTCCAGTTTTTTACAGGTGGGCTTGGGGTCACCACTCTGCAAATTCCTTCATTCACATTTATATGATTTTTGGTTCCGGGACTTTGATGCCTGATACCTGATCCCATGAACACTACATGATCACACAGACTGGTGGGATTCTTCTGCAAGAACTTTGCTGCGTCTCACCTAGATAGCCCTTTGTTTATCTTCAGGTTTTTAAGAGCTCAGACACTATATCTTCTGATCAACAGGCACGATCAACTTTCTTTTGCTTATGCATCCATTTGCTTATGCATCCATTTTATTTACAGCGATTGTGTGGGGAAGCTGAGCATCACGGAATGCCAAGTCATTAGAACAAAGTGTTCTTGGACTGAGTAGAGATTCATTGTCTGTCTGCTACCTTAATACTTAACATATAAACATAACATATAACATTTATGTGCATTGATTTATTTCCCTATAGTTATATATAAATATATTTACATATTTATATTTCTAATATTTAGACCTCTATAAATGTCTTTTGCCTCCTAGGGCTGAGCCCCGGTTGCATAAGTGGTTGAGTGCGGGACTGCAGCCCACGGGCTCAACGCTTCAAATCCAGCTGCGGCTCTCAGGAGCAGCACAGGGTAGCACCCACGACCCCCAGAGGCAGTGATGCATCCCCCTCCCCCACAAAAAATGTCTTTTGCCTCCTAGTTCTTTACTCTATTTCATTTTATTTTCTTCTTGTCCCACTATCATATTTAGCATTTATTTGAGTTTTAGCAATTCTTGCCTTAATTTCCTTAATCAAGCCCAACCAGGCATCCTATGCCCTCCTTGCCATTGATTTTAGATCAATTGTTGTTCCTTTGTCCCTGGATTTGTTAACACTCACTTCCTTTCCCCAAGTTCTCCCTCTCCCAAGTAACCCTGTAACTGTACGACCCATTGTTTTCTCCTCTGGGTTATTTATGCTGCCATGCAAATACTAATTTTATCACTTCTGAAGCAGGGAATTACTTGAAACAATAAAATCTCAAACAGGTAGACAGCCTATTTATCTAGAATGCCTTCATCTATGCAACTTTATTTCAATGCATGATATTTTTGCAAATAAAAGAAAATGTTGCCAAGTCTATAGCACCTCATCAGTTTTTATAGTTACAGACAGGTGGAGTAAGTTGGGATGATTTGGATATAAAAGCTTCACACTGCCTCTCCCAAGTCCCTTGTGGCATAATGACATCCTATATTTTCAGTTACCGTATATACTCATGTATAAGCCAAATTTTTCAGCACATTTTAAATGCAGTTGTGGTAAAATTAGGTGCCTCAACTTATTTTCAAGCTAGCTTATACTCAAGTCTATATGGTATGTATAAATAGACTTTCTGAATTTTATTTAAGCCAGGGAACAGAATGATGGGAAGTAGAATGTGTGATACATTTCATTTTTATTAAGAGGAACATTCTGTTTATTGATGTGAACCATGGGTAGGTGACCTTTTCTTTTAATCCATTAAATTCCATTCAACTTATATTAAACAGAACCATCCTATTGATTGGAGAAATAATTTTTAACAGTGGTATTACACACTTTCAATGTCTACATTTCATTTTGTTCTATATTAGAGAGGGTCTCATAGTATCATGTCACAAAAATAAATAAAACCTAGGAAGGCTTTATTTCCATTTTTTAAAATTCATTTATTGGGAACTCTAACAAATATCATAACACTCCATAATTCTGTCACCTCAAGCAGTGTTATACAATTGCTACCACAATCAATTTTAAAATGTAGCCTTTCTTATTGAATGCCTTGATATCAAATCAACTCCCCGTATTCCCTCCCATGCCCACTCTATCCTTGAGGAATCCTTATTTATTTATATTTGCCATATCTTACACATCCAATATATTCATTCACAAACAATTTCATTGTTTGACCCCATCAAGTGGTCTCAAGCTTCCTAATGCCGTGACCCTATAATACTGTTCCTTATGGTGTACCCTGTATGTAGGCATATCTGCATATAGGCAGACGCACTTGGAGACAGAAAGAGGAACAGTGTCTCAGTTCCTAAGACCTTTGGAAATATGGTCTTAGGCCACACCTGTGAATGGACCATTCAAACCCCAAAGGCGCCGTGATCCACAGCTTGAGAACTGCTGGATTAGACCCTCCTCACCAATGCTATCAGCTAGCTCCCTTTCCCTCACCCTCTCTTCCCATACCCTCAGGTAACCATTACTCCTGTTACTGAAGGATTATCTCTCTTGGCTTCTGTGTACCAAACAATCTTAAATACACAAATTGCCATAAGCAAACCTACATATTTAATAAGGTAAAACAAAATCATAAAGAGTAAAGGAAGGAAATATTAAAGAACTAGAGGATTTTTGCCCATCATTCACCTCTCAGATCAATTCTATTGATCAAACATGACCGAAAAACTACACTCTCCTAACCATCAATTATAGAACACTTACTATTTCTATGTACCCATCATTATTGACTCGCTGCTCACCTTCTCCCAGATTCTCCCCTCCCATACCTCCCAGGAACCATTGATCCTGTCATTGCTTCCACAATATTGCCTAGCCTGTCTATCTTATAAACTCTCCCCCACTGCACCCCCCAAGGAACATACAGATAGTGACCAGTCTAACAGGTATCCTGAAGTAGTGCAGATGAATATCTCTCTGCTAAATAGAGTGAAGGATATATTATAAACTATCAGCCCAGTACCAATTTCTTTTGGGGTTCTATATCCCAGGTCCTGCTTACCTAACACAGACTCCCTTTTAGTCTTCAGCATTTGTGTCCAAACAATGAACATCCTGAAAATTGCCATGGCTATTCCTACAGTCGGGGATGAAGCAGTTGAGTGCCACCCCCCAACCCTGCTGTGGTTTCTAGACTTTATGTATGGCCCCCTTGTGAGTAACCCCCAAACAGTTCAGATGGAATACCAAGTGCTGTGCTGAGTCAGAGATCATCCTCAATCAGAATTCCTTAGAGAATTTTTGGCTTTTATCTTATCACTAGTCAGTTGCAATTCCCTCTCAATTTGCCCCCTTGTGGTTGAGACAGAATGGCTGCTCGCCTTGATCTGTATCTTCAGGGTTGTTCTCTGCAGTGTTGTCATCTAGGGAGAGGTCATCACATCTGGAGCTGAGGCTGGCCATGCAGTCATCTTTGGGGATGATCTCTTCCAAACAGGATCATTGTCCTCAAGGATTTCACACAATGAAATGAGGTCTACACTCTCTATCATTTTCCTATGGATATAAAAGTAATAACCTCCCCTAGGGTGGATTAGTGCCCTGCCCTCCCAGTGAGTCTTAATGGCATATGAGAGGTCGGGAAAGATACCTTTCAGCATTGGTGCCATCTACATCTGTGTGTATGTGTGCACGTGTGTGTGTATGTGTGTGTAAAAGAGTTTTTATATAAAATAGCAATTGAATATTGAGAATATTGAGAAACATCCTAGTCAAGTCCCAATAAAGTCTATAAGTCCAATATTAATCTATAGGTCCAATACTAGCCCATAGATTCCACTTTAATTTAATACAACCATGCAATAATGCTGAATGCAGGAAGGTCATAGGTCTGGGGGTGGGAAGTCTCATAGATCCAGTGACAGTGAAAGGACTTCAATGCTGGCGTGGACTAATCAAGCTCGAGAGCTTGGACTGCCATCAGTATAGCTCCGTGTGGTTTTGTCAACAGGAAAGTCTTGCAAAGAGTGTATCTATTTCTGGATCCCAGTCTGCTATTTATTGCTGTTGCCCCACCAAATGGGGTCAACAAGCAGCCACCTGAATGACAGCCTAGACTCCATCCCTTTACAAGTTGACAGGAGATTACATAATTGCCACAGCTCACCCCATGTCAACCTGACACATTTACACAACTTTTTAGCCACATATAATTTTTAAAATCCTTTTATTGGAGGCTCATATAACCCTTACCACAATTTATACATAAATCCAGTGTGTGCCAAGAACATTTGTACATCCATTGCCCTCATCATTCTCATAACATTTGCTTTCTTTTTAAGTCCTTGGCAATGACTCCTCCTCTTTTTCACTCCCTCCTTGCTTTCCCCTCCCTCATTAACCCTTAATAATTTATAAATCCTTATTACTTCATCATATCTCACATAGTCTGGTATCTCCCATCACCCATTTTTCTGTTGCCTGTCACTCAGGAAAGAGGTTTTATGTAGATCCTTATAATTGGTTCCTCCTTTAAACCCTACCTTTTCTCCACCCTCCTGGTATCACCACTCTCACCATTGAGAGGGAGTACAGGTTGGGAACCCAAAGTTCATCTATAGGTAAAGGACTTCCCTTTACAGAGGAATTGCAGGGAGAAGACAAAAGAGTTAAGGTGCAGTGTAGCAATTATGAAGCATGCAACTTTCCTCTAGTTCTTCAATGCTTCCTCCTTCCCACTATCATGATCCCAATTCTACTGTACAAATCCAAATGACCCAGAGGATGTACACTGGTACAGGTAGGAGCCAGAAACATAGGAGACCCAGAACAGATCATCATATAATTTCTAAACAATTTCTAAACAAAATAATTTCTAAACAAAACAATGATAAAATAATATTTTTATCTAACAGGATAAAACTGAAATGCATATAATTCAATACATGGCATAGCCTCATTTAAAAATAATATTCTTTTAAAAATAATTTTATTGAGGGCTCTTATCACAATCCATATTATATCCATTGTGTTGAGCACATTTGAAGATATGTTTCCATCATTGTTTTCAAAATATTTTCTTTCTATTTGAGCCATTGGTATCAGCTCATCCCCCCAGGCTTCCTCCTTCATGAAATCTTGATGATTTATAAATTTTGTTTCATGTCTTATATCAAGTGTTTCTTTGTTAATGTATGCATATCATTTTTTATTTATACTTGACACATTCTAAGTTCCAATCACTACCAGATTTTTCTTCATTTTCAAAAAAATTAATTGTGGGCTTTTACAACTCTTATGACACTCCATATATACATTTATTATTTGAAATACATTTGTATATTTGTTGCCATCATCATTCTCAAAACATTTGCTTTCTACTTGAGCCCTTGGTATTAGCTAATTCCCTCAGCATTCCTCCTTCATGAAACCTTGAAAATTTATAATTTTTGTTTCCTATCTTTCACCAAGTACTGTCTTTCTTCACCCACTTTTCTATTGTCCATCCCCCCTGGGAGGGAGTTATGTGTTGATCATCGTGACTGGCTCCTCCTTTCTTGCTTCAAATTTCTCTTACCCTTCTTGTTTCACTACGCTCATTAATGGTCCTGAGGGGTGTGTCTGTCCTGGGTTCCCTGTGTTTCCAGCTCTTATCTGTACCTGGGTACATGTTCTTATCTAGCTGGATTTATAAAGTAGAATTGGGGTCATGATAGTGAATGGGGGGGGGAGCATTAAAGAACTAGAGGGAAAGTATATATTTCATCATTATTGTACTGTAGTTTGATTGACTCATCTCTCCCTTGTGACTCTTATGTGAGGAAGGTAGAAAAATTAGGAGTATGCATTTGCATTAGACAAAAATCTGAAGAAATGATCATGTTTTGGACAAATTCCATTTTTTAAATTCCATTACTTTTTGAAGCCCATGAGTATTTTCGGGACATCCTTCACAATTCGATTCTCAAGAATGTCCATAAATTCTTGCTTCTTCTTTTTTATTAACTTCCTATCTTATGTACAAGTACATGTTCACATCAGAACAACTTGTCATATCAAGAAATGATGAAGAACTTGTATAGAATTGGAGTCAGCCCTTCTCTGGATGTTTGACAGAATCTGTGAAGCCATATGGGCTGGGGCTTTATTCAATTGGTAGTTCCTTGATAACCTTGCCTATTTCTTTGAGAGCCAAAAACGGTATGCTGGCACGAACAAGAGCTCATTGTATACATTGCTTCCTAACGACATTCAAGGAATTGAAACTGGTGAGATTATTTATGCCATAGAAGTTATCACATTAATGAACAAATATTTGAAATCAATCACACAACATTGTCAATAAAACAGAATTGATTGACTGTATGTGAATAATAAGCCTATATCTTATGCCTAAAATATTTTTTATTTCTTTTTTGGGGGGCGGGCATCACTGCTGTCCGGCGGTGGGAGTAGGAGGCCCAGCCCCACTGCTGAATATTTTTTATTTCTAATATCTTACTTTCTTCCTTCTTCCTCTGTCCTGTTGTTATCTTATTTTAATGGAAATAAAGCAGGGCATGATTATTAATTGCTTATTGAACATTATATTGTTGATATTTTAATCCCTGATCCAAGAGTTGCTTCTCAGTATTTTTCAAGTTTTTGTATCTCTGTTAATAAAAATTACTCAGACACCAGCCCTAGTTTCATTACTCACTAACTTTTAAAACTTTTAACCACACATATTCTCAAATTGAGTTAATTTATTGGCTTTGATTCATTTCTTTGTTGAGTGAATGGCTTCCTGAGGAAAATTTTTCCCAACAAAAATGGATAATATGCTTCCTGAGTCATTGAATATCTTCCCTCACTAATAAATGGTGAGGTTAGAATTATTGGGTCACCAACTTTCCTCTGAAAGTGCTTCTCTCTTGCTCATTTAATACAGTATTGTTAAAGGGAAGTTAGATGACATCTTGATAGCTCTGACATTGTGTTTTTCTGCTTAGAACTTCTAGAATACTATTAGAATATTAATATTCTAGAACATTATCTCTGCACTCAAAATAATAAGAAGGTATCTAAAGTATGCTGAATTGTAGGTTGATTTATCTTAATGTCTAGTAATTTTATACTCTTGAATTAAATGGTCATAACTTGACTCACCTCAGAAATCAATTCAGAATTCTGAATCTACTTTTCTGGAATCAGTCCCTAATTCCTAAACACTTTGCTTCTTGAATTATTATTATAATATTTCTCCCTATATCCTCAGATTCTCTGAGTTATAAGTGAATTTGTAGAATTTGCATTTTAAATATCTACCAGTTCACACAGAATATAGTCTACAGCTAGAGTCATTGATTTTTTGTATTTTGGAAGTAATGGTTTAGCCTGAAATGTTCATTTATAATATCAGACTTTTTTAAAAAGATGTAATAGTCTCTCTATATACTGTAGCATTGGGAATGAGAGACATCTTAGGAGAAAATACCTCATTAAAAATGCATATTCTGATTCAGATAGTCCTTTATAGAAAACTGAATTTTTTCATATAATTTTAAATTTTGTACTGTCAACATACTTTACAGTAATATAATACATGATGATTCAGAGTGCTTTCTGTTAGGTACTGTTTGGATCAGGTATAAAAATAAAACAACCCCAAAAGAGAAATAAAATGCTTCTATTTCTTGGTTGTTAACTGTCATCAAGTCAAATCTAAACTTATGGTAACTATATGGAAAATATTTGAATATTTAATAAGCGTGCACAAATGGTGAGAAGATCTACAATCAGGTTATAGTCGGAAGCTTTACTGGGTACATACAGCTACTTGTAGGTCCTAAAATTGATCATACTATTTTAATCTTGTATTTGCTAGCCTTAGACTACATATATCTACTTCAATTCATCACTTGAAACTGTATGTAAAAATACTATAAAAATGTATATGGTGAAATATTGTTGTGACAGATACCTTAAGCAAGAGAAGCTTTGTTTTTGGTTACAAAATGGATCCTGAGTCTCAACTATAGTTTAAGGAGAATATTTATTAATTCTTAAACAGGAGATTACAAAACAAAGATACATCATCCAGATGAAGGAGACAATTACACAAGGTCATAATAGTGACCAAGTGTTTCCTGAGATTCCAAAAAAGAAAAAACCCAAACGCATTGGCATCAGTCCATTTGACACAGGGACTCTAATGAACAGGGTCTGCCATTTTGAGTTTCTAAGGGTATGAGTGTTTGCAGAGCTGGAACACCCTGTCTTTCTCCTGTGGAGCAGCCGATGGTGTTGAACTTAGGATCTTGGGGATGCAGCCAGGCTTGCTACCACTATGCTACCAGGACTGTCTTTCCAAGATAAATAGTTTTTTAAAAGGGCATGAGTGGATGAAAGAAATTATCACAAAAGCAAAACTGGCAGCAGATCAATATATTCCATAGTTACCCATGGAAAAGCAGTGCATACAAATGAAACCATGATTGGATCACTTACACTGTAGTTAATGGAAACGTTTACAAGCTTGATTCAGAGACTCTGACCAAGGCAATTAAGGCATGACTAATGACTGTGAGATGCTCAGTACAGTGATCTCTATCAAGGACCCAGTCAGGAAAGCCCCTAATCCAGTTTGCAATGCACTCCACTCAATAAAAGGTGATTCACATTCCTGATCAATGGTGAGAAAGGACTTTCACTGCCATTGAATCAACACTGAATCATAGTGACCCCTTGTGGGTTTCAGAGACTCAGTGGGTGAGTAGAAAGCCCAGTCTTTCTCCAGAAGAGCTACTGTCCATTTTGGACTGTCCACCATGTGAAGTGCAGCCCAGCAGATAACCACTACATGAAAGGATTCTTCCTGCATTTGATGTGGGAATTCTAAATAGATTTTGAACCCAAACTGGCTTCCAAAGCCTTTGCCAACTGGGTGCTCAGTATTTAAGTTACAATGCAGCTTAAGCAAATAAGCATCTATGTTTCCTCTCTGTGGCTGAATGAACTAGTGGATGATAAAAGATTTTCGTAAAAGTGAAAAAGCGGAATCCGATACTCAGGTATTGTTTGTTTTGAGAAACAATGAAAGGAGTTAGAGGGTTTAAGCAAGACACATAATTTCAAAGATTAATTTGACATTTTGACTATTGGTTGTACAGAATGGCACCAAGTTGAAGCTGTTCTGTTATTATCATCTACTGAGAGTGAGGCCAGGTCCGATATCTTGGTGATCAAGGGCATGAAGCGTAGATTCTGGCAGATTTGAGCCTGAAGTTTGTCTTTGCCATGCTTGCTATGTGGCCTCCACCAAGGTGAATCAATTTGTGTCTCGGATGGACACTCTGATAGGGAAACCAAAAGACTGGGAACTCGGAAATTACTTTGAGTAAATTTGGGGGAACAGACTCACCATCTACATTTGTACAAATCGGACACTGAACACCTTTTGGAGACATACCTGGGTTCACCTGGAATTGGAGTTAACTTACAAGAATTTCTTTTTATTTTAGTTTAATTTTTACTGATTCACGGTTTCTTCTTTTTAAAATGGAGATAAAAAAGCTATCTTACAGTGTTGAATAAGTCACATATAGAAATTGTGCATGAACACTAAAAACTCACTGCCATCTGCTTGATTCCAATTCAAAGTGACCTAATTCAGACAAGATAGAATGACCTCAGGGAATTTGTGAGGTTGTCATTCACTTGGTTTTCCCAACAGCTTTATTGGCAAGTAATTTACATGTATTATAATTCAATAGTTCAATTATTCCATCATAGCAAGGAGGATTGTACCATCACCCCAATATTATTTTTTTAACTGATTAAAAAACATTTACTATAGATCTTATGACCTAGAGAATTTCACAATCACATCATTCCAAGTGGAAGATTTTAAATGAAGGCAAGGCATATTTCTGTGCTTGAGTAATTGACATAAAAATAAAACAGGTAACAAAATAGGTAGGGATTGTCAATTTTTGTCTTTGAATAACTTGAACATCTGTTTATCTTGTCTTTTTGCAGCATCCTGTTTAAAAGTATAGACAAATGGAAATTACATTAAAAGCTTATCTCGTACCTTGCCTTTTTTCACTTCTCCTTGACAATGCTGGAATTTCTCTTCACCAAGTTACACTATTTTTAAAAATCATTTTATTGGAGGCTCTTACAGCTCTTATCACAATTCTCTTTTTTTCTCTCCCTCATTAGTTGACTGCCATACTTATTCCTGGGTAAGGATAGTACCTGGACCTCACCCCAGGAATGTATGTATTTGGTAGCTTTCCCATGTGTCCCTTTTTGCATTTTTAAAAATTCTCTTCATTTCTTCATCTTAAAAAAATCATTTTATTGGGGGTGCCTACAACTCTTATCACAATTCATACATACATCCATTGTGTCAAGCACATTTGTACATTTGTTTCCGTTACATTCTCAAAACATTTGCTTTCTACTTGAGCCCTTGGTATCAGCTCCTCATTTTTCCCTCCCTCCCTGTGACCCCTCAATCACGAATCCTTGATTATTTTAAAATTATTGTTATTATTTTGTACCTCTTACACTGTCCGACATCTCCCATCACACACTTTGTTGTTGCCCCTCCCCCCGGGAGGAGATGATAGGTAGATCCTTGTAATTGATTCTCCCTTTTGACCCCACCTTCCCTTCACTCTCCCAGTATTGTCACTTTCACCACTGATCTTGGGGCATTCATCTGTCCTGGATTCCCTGTCTTTCCAGTTCCTATCTGTACCAGTGCACAATTTCTGGTCTAGCTGGATTTGTAAGGGAGAATTGGGATCATGATAGGGGGTGTGGGGTAAGAGAAAGCATTAAAGAACTAGAGGGAAGTTGTATGTTTCATCATTGCTACATTGCACCCTGACTGGCTTCCTTCCTTCCTGTGACCCTTCTGCAAGGGGATGTCCAGTTGTTTACAGATGGGCTTTGGATCCACACTCCACACTCCCCCTCATTCACAATGATATGATTTTTTGTTCCATGATACCTATTACCTGATCCCTTCAACACCTCATTATCACATAGGCTGGTGCACTTCTTCCATGTGAGCTTTGTTGCTTCTGAGTTGAATGGCTGCTTGTTTACCTTTAAACCTTTAAGACAGCAGATGCTATCTTTATCTTTTGAAAGCCAGGCACCATCAGCTTCCTTCACCACATATACTTATGTACCCATTTGTCTTCAGTGTTGGTTTCGGGAAGGTGAGCACCATGGTGATTTTTTGTTCTTTGCTGCCTGATACCTAATCACTTTGACACTTTGTGATCACACATGTGGGTTTTTGTTGCTTTCTTTGCCATAATTGCTTATGCACACATTTGTCTTCAGCGATCCTGTCAGGAATGTGAGCATGTGGAATGCCAATTTAATAGGAAAAAAGTGTTCTTCATTAAGGGAGTACTTGTTGTTTGATAAGCTTATCTCCAATACTGATGTGAAGTTCTTCATATAATCCACTCTCTGAAAGTATTTGCATACCTTTCCTGATTTAAAACCATGCCATATTCCTTTGTTCTATTCAAATGACTGCCCCTGGTACATGTTCTGCATGAATAAAATGAAGTGTTATGGAAACACCATTATTTTCAATGCTATTCATATTTTGTTATGCTCCACACCACTAACATATAATAACGTTTATGTATTATGCTTCAAGTTTATCACTAAAACAGAGGTAAAGAATATTCATATTACCAAAATATGGTATTGAAAAACTAGTTGTTCCATCTGTTCTTTATTTTTGGAGTTATCTCACTTAAATTCAGGGCTATATTTAGTAAAATCGAGAAAATTAATAGCTCATACAAGTCCCCAGATTTAAAAAAATACATTGTTCTAAATTTTGTCACCAACGTTTTTCAAACTGTGGATTCACTTACTGTACTTAAAAATAAAAACAACCCCCCCCCCCCTCGCCGAAGTTCCAGTCAAATTTTAGGTTAAATACACGATAATATCTGCGGATTAAACCAGAGGGATTTCTAGTTTCAAAGCTCCTCCAATGATTCCCAGATACAGAGAAGTGGAGGAGCCACTGCTTTAGCTGAGCATGTTCTTCCTAAGTATTTATTTTCCTGTTTATAAAGTAAAAATAACAGCACATTAATAAAAGAGCTGTTAGAAGATCAAATAATAAAATGATAATGCTATCTTGAGAAGGCTTTCGAAGGTCAATTCAGTTTATTCTCTGGCTTAATTTCATTTTCTCTTTTTGTACCAGTTTCTTATAATTTGCTTGGGAAAATATTTAAATTGTTAAGCATTACACTATTGTATGTTAACCAAAGAATTGTTCAATTCCATAAATGTGTTTATTTTCAATGTGCATTGGGATGACTAATTCATTTAGCAGCATGAATTGTGTATCCTCTAAAATCAAAATATTTTGAAGTCTCTTCCTAAAAATATTCACAAGTTGAAAAAATGGTAGTGCAACATAATTGAAAATCCAGAATGCTTTTATTTTGTTGCCCAAACAGTAAAAATATTGATCCATACTGAGTCAAAAGTGCACAGTGAGGTGAGTACTCCTTAGAAGAGAACTGTCTCATCACCAATGAACAATATTTTAGTGACATCAATGTTCTGAAATAATTTGTTTGCTAACTGTCTCGCCAAATCACTGACGGTACAAGTCTCAAGAATTTCTAAAAAAAAAAATTGTGGCCAATAACAAAACCACTCACTAATCACAAATGTCTAGAATGTTAGGTTGTTTTGCTTTGTTGTTAAGAACTACTCATAAAGCAGGTAACATCAGCAGACATGTCCGTTTCTTCTCCAAACAAGCCATTCATCATCATTGCTTTCTTAGCATTATGTATTTCCATGTGTCTTACCATTTTGATGACACATAAGATAAGCATGGGGTTGGAAAGGAAAAGGCAAATCACCCAGAACCACTGATGGGGACTTGGGCTGTGAGTGTTGTCAACAATTTATGGCATGTGGTATTTGGAGAACCTTTGAGAGAGATTTCAACTCTCAGTCAGTCCTTTGTAAACCTCCCATGAAAAGAGCATCTCTGTGGTTATCACTCCCGTGTCAAGCACCACTGTAACTTCATTTACCTAAATAAAATAAATTTGTTTCCATTTAGAATAAAGAATCTATCTTCACACATTACATACATTGCCAACTTTCAGGGAAGCGATCATGACATCAAAGTGCATTTTTGATGTGAGGTATATTAAAATAAATATTCTCAAATGCATCAAAAGATAAAGGATAAATGATAGTCATGAATACACACACATATAATACACACAGTCATATAATACACACACATATGTATTATATGTCCATAAAAATTCATTTTGACATCATGGTTGTTTCCTTTCAAGTTATATTCTAACTGGATAAAAATGTATGTTTATATGTATGTACATTTCCATTGTATAGATATGTGTACATGTATATAAGTGTGTATGTATAGATATCTATATAAAACAAATGAGCTATGACAGTTTCCTTCATTATTTAGTTCTGCCATAGCCAAACCACAGAGTGTTTCTAATTTTTTGTCAGCTTATGAACCTTGTAAGGAGCCCTGATGGTGTTGATGGCTAACTCGTTGGATGGCTAATGAAAGGTCAGCAGTTTGAAACAGGGAGAAAGACAAGGTGTTTAGGGTTGATCCCTGGTGGCGTAGTGGTTGTGCGCGGGACTGCGGCCCACTGGGTTGGAGGTTCAAATCCAGCAGCAAGGCTGGGCCTCCTACTCCCACCAGCAGAGGGCAGTGATGCCCCCCAAACAAACAAACACAACAAAACAGAAACAAAGTGTTCTACTTGCAGGAAGCTTTCCAGGCTCAGAAACCCCCAGAAAGAGTTCCACCCTGATCTCAAGGGTTTCTGTGGGCCGGCAGTGAGTCAGGTTTTTGGTGTCGATGCCCTCGGCTTATGTCCTCCGTGGTCTGTCCTTTGTCTCTTGCTGTCTGGCTTCCCATTTTATAAGACGCTGGTCAGAAGCCGTTAGCTTTAGACACGCTCCAGCTCATGAGCAGGAAGGCCAGGAGACACCGTGGTTTTGTATTGGGCTGTGGTCTACAAGGGCACCAGCTGCTCTGTGGGAGAAAGAGAGAGTTGTCCACGCCCTTCAAGAGTTCGTCTGGGAAACACAACTATCCTCCACCGTGGGTCACTGGGGGTTTGGCATTGGCATCAGATGAGTGACCGGGAGTGTGTGCCTCATTAGCATTGCAAGAGCAAATTCTAATTTCTGATCAGGGTATTGGTCCAAGATATAGGATTTAGGTTCTCGACATATGCACAGGGGACACTTCGATTTACTGCAAGAGAGGGAAGGGGCCTTCTACTCCCACAAATAGTTCGAGTCTCAGAAAACCCCAGGGGGTTGCTATGCGTCAGCTATGACTGGAAGGAAGGAAGTTTGGGTTTATAAATTCAACTTTTACGAGGGCCTTGGTGGCACAGTGGTTAAGCACTCAACTCATAGCTAAAAGGTCGGTAGTTGGAACCCATCAACATCTTTGCAGGAAATGATGTGGCAGTCTGTGTCTTTGAAGAGTTACAGTCTTGGAAACTCTTTGAGGCATTTCTGCTCTGTGTCCTACGGTCGCTACGGTTCACAATTGACTCATTGGCTCACTCCCTAGCAGGAGTCTCCAAATTCCAAGAATCATGCTTCGATTTACATGTTTTCACTAAGTCCAAACTAGACCACAGGTTATAAACGTCACAACCTGGGCTTGATTGAGTTCCCATTATGAGAACATTTTATGGCGTACATGAACTTTCCATATAGTTAGATAAAAACTATTTATTTAAAAAAATTTCCTTTCAAATATTGTTTTAGGACTTTCCTTAGACTGTAAGACATGCGCTTAAAATTCATCAATGTTACAAAAATTCTCCATTATATTGACATTGGTTTTAACTACCAGGTGGAGAGGATATTGAAAATCGACCGTGCTTCAAAACTCGGAATGAACATAAATGAAGCCTGCTAAAGGATGCCCCCACACTCAAAATATTTCCCTTGTAAATATGTACAACAGTTTTATTATTGCAATATCTCTTTTGAAAGCAATATTTGGTCTTTTTAAGGAGAAATCATAGTTTCTCATCCTCCTGAGACAGCAATTATGTAGCATTGCATCAGGAAATGGATTCAGGCATGTTGGGAACTATGGAGCTGGGTTTCACAGTCAGCACAAATTCCCCTAGATAGCCACTCAGAAAAATCTGTTTTCGTACTTACACCACTCCCTCCCTCTGGCCCCCATTAATTTTTAATAGAGGACATCTCAGACCAGGTTATTCTTTATGTTCCCATCCCTCTATGTAGTGCAAAGCCACAGCGGAGCTCATTTTTCAGACAATATGGGATGATGTTCAAGCCTCGACACATCATCAGAAGGGAGGCTGGCTCCCTGGCCCACAGAGTGGAAATATTCCCTTTGAAAAGGCCTATCATAAAGCAGAGTATGAGAATCACATGAAAGCACACATTCATAAAACACAACCTATGCCCTCCAAACTGACATTTGACATCCGGTCCCTGGATACGAGAAATTATTTTCTGCAGCCCAAAGGTGTGCTTATGAAATTGATCTGAGCAGAATTTGTGCACCTTTTTTATACTTCGGTTACAATTTCAGAAAGGCATGCCCTTTTTCTGCTTAGTGTTGCTTACCCTCATCAGTAAAGCTCAAGGAAGGCCTAGAATTTTTACCTAAAAGTAAAATAGCAATACCTGCCCTGTGGCATTTACCTTCATCTTCAAGGCTTGAATTATTTAATCATCCTTCACTCTCCCCTGCAGGAGAAAGCCAAGGCTTTCTAATCCCAGAAAGAGTTCCAGTCTCTGAAGTGCTGTGCTGTCTTCTAAATGCTGCTGTGATGTGGAAACCACTGGAGGCAGTGGTTTGGTTTGGGTTTCACCATCCCATGGTGTGAAAGCTCAAGTCCTGCTCTTTCCTTCTCCCAGCGATTAAGTCAATTATGACTCATAGTGATTTTAATATTTCTTTTTTTTGTCTGTGATCCAAGTGAGTTTTTTATAAAGGATAGATAGAAGTGTCAGACTTTACAGTGAACTGAACATAGGCATCCTCATGGAACAGCACACCTGCATGTGGTGGCCTGAGGGAGGGGGAGAGTGGGGGGGGGAGGGGAGACAGACCGACAGAGACAGAGGAACAGCTGGAAAAGGGATCCTAATATTTCTACTCACCCCTTTAATTAAACTAAAGATTGATCTACTGAACAGCAAAATCCTACCTTTGATTTCTGTCCCTTTTCTATTCTGCACTATCATTCAGAGTTACTTTCTGTGACATTTTAGGATGAAACAAATAGTGGTGGGGGTACTTTTTTAATTAAAGTGTTCAAGTGGCAAGTGGGTTAGTCATTAGGCGGCAAACCACAAGTTCACCTGTTCAAAGCCAGCGGCTCCTTCTTGGGAGAAAGTAGCTCCCATAGAGGCTCCAAAGGGGCCATTCTCCTCTGTCCTATACGGTTACTGTACGTCAGAACCACCTTCATGGCAGGGGTTTTACGTTTTTTCAATTAAAAATGTCTCCTAAAGTCAATCTTATATTTCTGTTTCAGTCGTATTTGTAATGCCAGTGGTGCAACTTTCACAAGCATTGCAACATGCAAGAGACCAGTGAATGACAAATGGTTTGACTGACAGACAGACAAAACGGCTTGCTCGAAAACCTGCCTTTCATGAGCTACCTTCCTTTCTGGTGCCCATCCTCCATCAGAGGTGTTTCCTGGAATCACTTTGGGGAGAGCTGACCTGTATGGTGTCTCCGGAGAGGCTTGCAGGGAGCACAGAGAAACGCAAGGGATTCCTCTTCTCCCGCCAGTGTCTGGTAGTTTGATTAGTGTCTGCTAATCAAAAAGTGGATGGTTCAAATCCACCAGCTACTCTGCAGGACAGGGATGAGGCTGTCTGCTCTTGTAAAGATTTACAACCTCAGAAACACAGCCTAAGGTTGCACTGAGTTATGTCGCAGTTGAGTAGGAAAAGGTTTGGTTGGTTTTCAAGGTTCTGCAAGCTTTCACCCCCTTCTGTGCTGCTCCCTGCTTTTGCTTATTCCTACCCTTATAAATGTCTTTTCATTCCTTCAATGCTTTCATCCCAAATTCTCTTTCAGGGCCCATGCTCTTGCTCTTTGCCCTCCCTGGTCTGGATTCCACTCCCAGTCACCTTCAACAGAGTTCATCTCGACTTGGTTTTTGTCTTGTTTTTTAATTTTTTTCTACTTGTTTTTTGATGACAGTGCAAAAAGTTAAGAGAAAGGGAAGAAGTGATGTTACACTGGGGGTCTACAGGAGATAAGGTGAAATAGAATGTATTCTCGCATGTGTAAATAACTGAATGTCAAACCATGGTCAACTCTGTATTCTTTCAACCAATTCACAGTGAAACCTTTTCTTTTTTCCAAGTCATTATTCAGGGCATCATCCATAGGCATTCCAGCCTAGACTTGTTTCCTTTCCTATACACTTTTTTTAATCATTAAATCCTCATAGTAATTACTGTATATACTCAAGTATAAGCCAACTTGACAATCAGCTGAGGCACCTCATTCTACCACAAAAACTGCATTAAAAATGTGCTGATAACCTTGGCTTATACACAAGTATACATGGTACTATGGCTAGTATTGATAAACATGTGGATGGCCTTCTCTCCACATTGAACTCTAGGAAGGAATATTGATCTCTAAGAAGACATGATAATTTCTATTTCAACTGCTAGGATATTTTGAAAATGGATTGTTGTCAATTTGAAGCTGACTCCTGGCACCCCAGTATGGGTTAGAGGACAAGTGCTGCATAGAGTTCTTAATGTCTAGGGCCTCCCCCTTCTTAAAAGAAAATAACTGGGCCCTTCATCTGCCTCTGAGCAGACTTGTAGCAAAAAATCAATTTAGTTAAAGATCACAGGCTTACTAACTGTACCACCCAGGTCACTAAGATTTTCCTCACTTCTGGCAAAGTGTTTTTGAATGGTGAGTGAGTGAATGAATGTTGTAAACAATCAGCTGTTTTCTTTTTGTTGCTTTTGTAAAACTTGAATGAATGCATGGAATTTTGCTGTAACTTATGCTTGTATAAATTTCACTTAGAAGTTTATCCTTTTAGAAAAAGAGGCTACTGGATCTAAAATGCTCTTGTATCCACTGTGAGGAATGCAGATTTCTCTGTGACAAGACCTTTATCTAGGTTAGAGTGGAATAAGGAGATTGTGGGTGTTGGAGATAGAACTAGTGCAGCAGCCACTGTAGGGAAGTGGGTAGCAGACACTTAGGAGGAAGTCACACAGATAGGAGTTGCTTGTTAAGACACAAGTTTTAGGGGCAACTTGTGTAGAGACTTGGGGATAGGACTTCCTCATTGTGCTGAGAAGCCTCAGATTTTTTTCTTAATTAAGAAAATCCCTTCAGCAACCCTCACTACTACCTGCCAGACCCAGGTACACAGTAAATGTCTTCATCTATGTTTTAGAATTTACCTTGAGTCAGAATTATGTTATTGGAGAATTTCTTTCATTCATTGACCCCGTCTCCGGCATGAGTAGAGATGATAGCCAATCCCTGAAAAAAAAAATAGATGACAGAACCCAAATTAGTTGCTACTGTCAAGACAAGGTGACCCTAAGTGTTTCAGAATACTGTGCTATTGGGTTTCCAAGACAATGGCTTTTGAAAGCAGATTTTCCAGTCATTTCTTTGACATTGCCTTTCATGGATTTGAACTGTCAAACCTTAAATTAGTAGATGGCCATAATGTAGATATAGTGACCTACATGGGTGAAGGTTTCAATGTTGATTTCCTGACAGAAACTGGGCCAGCTCAGACATCTGGCAATCATGGAGCCAACACCTATCAAGGGGACTCCACTTCACAGGAAAGTCCATCACCCCTTCACAAAACCCATAGAGAACACTTAAACATTTGTGTCCCCAGGGACTCCTGGAGCAGACAGTACACATAATAAATTGTTAAAATAAAGAAAAGAATATCATCATTTCAAATGATATTATCCAGTCAAAAATTTATATCAATAGGGGTCTGTACTATATATGTAATACCGATTAAAAAAAATAAATTCAACTGAATTTCTCTGGGAAGTGGTATCTAAACAATCATGGACAGACACAAGGCAAATCCCTATTCCAGAGTCCTAACAATGGCTGCTTCTTTCTCAGCTCTGCAAATAAGAAGACATATTCTCCTCCTGTGGCAGTCATGTGCTTACGTTAATTTTATGATTGAAATGTAGGGGTGGAGTCTAGCCTGTTAATCTGGAGATAGCCATTGAGTAGCCATGAGGCATCTGTGTGGGCATGGCTTTCTCCTGAGACATCTTGCGATATTTCACTTGTGAAGATGAGAAGTTATATTTCCCAGTGGTTGGGAGTTAGTCTGAAAGATGATGAATCATGGATAAGACAAGATGGCAGCATCCGAGAAGCTGGAGATGCCAGCGGAGAGACCACACGGCTTTGCCCTGATGGAGCCAGACCTCTGAAGCTGGAGAGGCCACATGGAAACCTCTGCCAGCGATGAGTTGCTTCTGCTGTTGATGGACCCTGAGCCCTGGAAGCGAGGAGCCATGTGGAGACCCCTGCTGGTGCTGGGATTCTCTTCCTACTGACCTGTGACTTTGTGAGTCAAAAGGAGACTTTATAGACTGATTTTGGGCATATGGGTTAATATTGGACTTATGACTGTACTAGACTGGATTGGGATACTTACTTTCTTAATGTCTTATTTCTCTAATATATAAACCATACCCTTATATCCATATGCATGTCTATGAAATTTGTTCCTCTAGTCTACCTGGACTAACACACCTCCTCATTTATTTTGGAAAAGTATGTTCAACTATTTGGGTAACTCTGGCATCTCTCACCAGTCTTTACGCCAAAAATCTCTGAATGGCTGAGATGAAATAGCATTCTCTCTCTCTCTCTTCTTTCTGGTAATTTTGCTTCACACTGACCTCATTCCTCCACTTTTATGTGTGCTGAAACAGTTCGTGTGCTCTGACTTGTCATCCAAGATCAGCTGCACCAATTAAGGGACTCACTCCTCCAACTTCATGGTCAGAAATGTAGGGGAGGATAAGAATGAGTCCTTGGGGGAAGAAATCACATGTACAAATGCAATTATGATAATATCAGTAGAGAGGATACCTGTTGATTGGTTTTTTTATTTTGTTTTGTTTTTCTCTTAGAGTCAAAGGAACCTTGGGGGACCTGAACACCTGGTGAAAGGGCTTGCTTAAATTCATTTAGCAAAGTTCTTTCCCCCCCCCCCCATTCTTTTTATTCCTGTATGGGAATTAGCAGAGTGCTAAAGGTTTTAAAGAATTCAGATGAAAAGCCATCTGTTCCCTGGGCTTTGTTCAATCTCAATTTAAGTACGGCTTTGGAGATTTCCTATTCCCTAATTAATTCCTCTAGATGAGCTTGTGGAGTTGGCTCAATTTATTTTTTGAAAGATGGAGAAAAATGCTTCCATCAATTATTCCTTTGTTATGTTGTGACTGAGATGGAAATAACTTTTTGCCAAATGGAGCAAGGAGCTGAGCGATGCCTGTGTTTTCAGTGGCCAGGTGTCCTTTGTCATTAGGCCTGGCTTTGATGTAAATGCTGGTCTCGGGGCCTTTCAGATAATTGGTGAGAAAGCTCTGGGCCTTGCAAAAATCCAAGTACAATTGAACCTGAAATGCAAAGACAAAGAAACCAAAGAACAAAATAAGAATTATATTTTAAGATCATAATTATTCTAGTCGTTTTTTTTCTTTCCCCCATCTCCAACCTCCCACCCCACCCCCCATTTTGTGCAATACCTTTTAGTTTCATGTATGACTTAAAAAGTAGTCATCTCCCAGACTGAGTTTGTTGTATGGGTAAGCACTTAAAAGACAGGTAGATGGGCAAGCTGAGGAGAAGTGGTGAAAATGAAAAAGAGACCTGGAAAGAAAATAAAAAGAAAAAGGAGAGAGACATAATAGAAAAGAAGTGGGGATTGCAAGGAGAAGAAACTCTTCCAGTAATGGCACCGTGGATAAGTGTTCAGCTAGTAATGAAAGAGTTGGTGGTTTCAGACCATCTAGAAGTGTCTGAGATGAAAGGCCTGGCAATCTACTTCTGAAAATTCGTAGTCGTTGGAAACCATCTAGAGTTCAGTTGTACTCAGAAATGCATGGGTTTGCTGTGACATAGAATTGACTTAAGGACAACAGGATTTTTGTTTCTGTTTTTAGCCAAGTGTGACAAGGTGACATGGAAAAATCTCCTTCTTTATATCCAGTCTTCTCTCAAACTAATTGTTGGAACAGAAATTTTCACCCATCCAGGATAAGATTCAACGAAATTTGAGGCTCTAAAATCCATTGATTGTTGGTTTTGAGTTAGTCCAAATAAAAAATATTCTGAAGGGAATGTTGAAAGAAATGGTTTCTGAGGAAAATGATAATCTAGGATATTAGTTTTGGAACCCTAATTAATAAATGTCCATTCTCTAAAGAACCAATTTCCAAGGTACTGGGGAAATTCTGTACCAGAGGTTGTGTCAGAAGGATTCACCTCATAGTTTGCTGTAGGTTATGCTTTGTGGATTAGGGTTCCAGGGAGAAAGGAGAATATAATATAAAATAACTACTAGTAAGAGACGGTGATAAGATAGGAAGACTCAGCCCTTCTACTTGGATGGATTGTAGACTGGAAAATAGAAGTTACAGTAGGACCAGCTAGATAGCTGCTCTATCATTTTTTTTATCTATGCCATGCAAGGGTGTTTTTCTGAGACTGGTTAGGGAAAGTTTAAAAGTTGTATTTACCTAAATGCCTCTTGAAAACTTTAAAATATACTACCTTTCAGGATATCACTAAAATAGAGAAATGCATTCAGTTAATCAGATATGTGGCCTGTGCAGACAAGCATTGAATGCATCTATAATTTCACACCTACCCATGCTGCTAAATGGAAGTGGCTACCAATTGCAGCTAGAGAAGAACGCCACATTTTAGGCACAGTGACGTCTGTAGCTAAGTGATTCAGGGCTAGCAGCCTGGGGATGTGTGTAGGGGGAGTCAAGGACATATATCTGGAAGTCACTGAGTAGCATCATACGAGATTCCATTGCCAGAAACCCATGAAAGTCCGGATTGCATCACAAGACCATTCCACCCACTCATTCCATATGCACACATGATGCCCTCCTTCCTTACACTATGGGATCAAAGGAACTGTCCATTTGAGAGTGAATGGAGGAGGTAGAACTTTGCAAGGCTGAATAGGCAGAGTAGCTATTAAAATTGAAGGGGCAGGAGATATTACTTCAAGTTAATTTTAAGTAGAAATTTGTGCATAGGAAAGATGAGACCAGTTAAAGGAACACAAACTGAAGATGCTGGCAAACCTAACCAATGAAAGGAAGGAAAAAATTTCAATAATGAGGATGAGGGATTAAACAGGGGGCAATACAATGGACCCTAATAAAATCCAAAGAATAATTACATAGTACTATGAAGGCCTATATTTCAACAAATTCAACAACTTGGAAGACATGGACAATTACTTGGAAAAATCATCTCTCCCTAGAATATCCCAGATCAATGTCCAGAACTTCAAAAGACCCAGAAGAAATAGACAAGGTTATCAAGGGACTATTAACAAAAAATCCCCCAGGCCAGATGACTTCACAGGAGAATTCTACCAAGCATTTGGGGAAGAACTGATACCAATCCTACACAAACTTTTGCAGAACATAAAAACTATGGAAAATTCCCAAACTCATTCTATGAATCAAGTATAACTCTGATACTGAAAGCAGGTAAGGATACCACAAGAATTGAGAACTACAGACCAATATCCCTAATGAATAGCAATACAAAAATCCTTAAAATACTGGCTAACAGAGCTCAAAAGTATATAAAAAATAATTCACCATGACCAAGTGGGATTCATACCAGAGATGCAGGGATGGTTCAACATATGAAAGACCAGTAGTATTATTCACAACATTGACATGAAAAACTATAAGAACCACATGTTAATACTGATAGATGCAGAAAAACCATTCGACAACATCCAGCACCCATTCTTCTTTAAGACACTCAAGAAGATTGGAATGGAAGAAAATTGTCTAAATATTATATAAGCTATATATGAAAAATCAGCAGCGAATGTGGTAATCAGTGAAGAAAGGATGAAAACAATACCACTGAAATGAGGGACCAGATAAGGATGCCCCTTGTCCCCACTCCTATTTAACCTGATACTGGAGGTCCCAGCTAACAACATAAGACAAAGAAATGACATCAAAGGTATTCATCTGGGGAAAGAAGGGGTGAAGCTATAGTTATTTACAGGTGATCTAATTTTATATATTGAAAATCTGCAAAACCCCACAAATGGAGTGTTGAAAGTGATAGAAGAGAATGGAAGAGTGGCAGAACACCAGATCAACAAACAGAAGTTTATCAGAGAGCTATGCTCATCAGACAAGATCAACCATTAAAAAGGTAATACACTTTACAATAGCCAAGCACAAATTGAAAGACATAGGGATATTCCTGACTTAAAAAACAAAAGATTTGTATGCGGCAAACTACAGAAAACTATTACAGAATCCAAGAGTGACCTCAGCAAATGGATGCACATCCCATGCTCATGGAATGGAAGAATCAATATAGTAAGGGTGTTAGCTCTGTCCAAATCACTATATAAGTTTAATGCTATCCTAATACGAATATCATCATTCTTCTTCAAAGAATGGGAAAAACTGAGTATCCACTTTATATGGGGAGAAAAAAAGTCCAGAATTAGCAGAGAACTTGTGGCAGTCATAAAACCGTGTCAATTTCAGGATTGGCCGTGGTAGGGGTGGAGTCAATCTGGAGATAGCCAATGAGACCTCTGTGTGGGCATGGTTTTGCCTGAGAATTCTCGGTAGTCTCATAGTCTTTCCTTTTTGGAGTTGAGAGACAAGACTCGGTCCTTGGGAGACACTGCAGCTGACAAGCCACATGGCAGCATACTGATCTACCCTGAGCCCTGATAAATGGAGGAGCCATGGGGAGACCCCTGCCAGTGCTCACATTTCCATCAACAGAAAAATGGATCAAAAAACTGTGGTACATACATACAATGGAGTACTATGCATCCCTAAAAAGAAGTGAAGAACACATGAAGCATGTTACTGCATGGGAAGAACAGAAAGAAACCACGCAAACTAGAGTAAGTCAAGCGTAAAAGGACAAATACAACTTACATTCACTGAGGTAAGCTTAAAAAATAAAAATCGGTATAGGAGAAAATTTACTATATACATGCATCCCTGGGGTGTTGTCCAGGAACTATGGCAAGAACCAAACTCAATCCAGGGTTAAAGAAAGAGAAAAAAATATCATGGGTAAGGGGGCAGGGGATCAGGGCCCTATCCCACCCAACGGGAGGGTATTGTTTATATCTCCACAGGAACGGGAGAAAGAGACCAGGTTTCCACCCAACGTGCCAATACATGAATAAAGTATATCAGCATGTACCAGGGAACCAATAAAGAGGTCTACTGGGCCAGCCCCAATCCAAACTATGTGGACACCTACTCCACCCCACCCCCAGAAGAATACAGTTCAGGGAACAACACTGGAGTTGCAACTTGGGGAGGGGGGACGAGTATGACTAGAGCATGTTGAAGGATGGAGAGGGAGGGGAGGACATCCTGACACACTAAGCCAAAAAGACAATATTCCTGCTTAGAGCAAAGAGAAGACAATAGGGCCCACCACACCATGAGGCACAATGTCCTTCACTAAACCATACCACTATGGGGAACAATAAAGGAGACCCAGTACAGGAATTGTGCACAATCTACCACTATCACACTGGTATAAAACACTAAGGACATGCAACAGAGCAGCAAGGGGAACAAAGTGATGAAATCCATGGGGAATACCAAAACTAGACTTTAGAGACAGAGTGTGGCACTCCATCAGACTCGAATGGAAAACACTTGTAAAAGCCAACAAACAGAGCTTACACTATTTATAGGCCTTGCCATTTTTGTCAGGGGCTTTCTTTTTGTTGTTGCTGTTGTTGTTATTGTTTTGCTGATCTTGACTTTGTTGTTTTATTTGACTTTGCCAGGGTTTTGCACTTTTTAATATATCTGCATTCCTATCTAGAGATGATAGTCGGGATATATAGCTCAGAGATGAAAAGAATGGGACCAATGCTTTGGGGGGGGGGAGGTGATGGAAGGGAAATAGGGAAGGGAAGATGGGGAACCCAACCAGGGGCAAGAGAACAACAAGTGAAATAAAGTCAATGGAGAGAAGAGCATAGTTGAGCTTAATCGAGGGCAATGTAGGGGTGAGGAATTATCAAACCCCAATGAAGGCCACACATGATGGTGGGACAAGAGGAAAGGAAAAGGAAAAAGAGGAAAGAACCAGGAAGCAAAGGACATATACAGAGGTCTTAATTCAGACACATATATATACACATATATGTATATATGTATACATATAGAGAGAGAATAGAAGTATGTACTCATATCTATATGTTAAGAATAAAGGTTGCAGATGGACATTGAGCCTTGACTCAAATATTCCCTCAACACAAGAACACTTTGTTCTAACAATCTGGCATTCTGTGATGCTTACCTACCCAGCATGATCTCTGAAGAAAAAATGAGTGCATAAGTAAATACGATGAGGAAAGTTGATGGTACCCAGCTATCAAAAGATATAGCATCTGAGTCTTAAAGGCTTGAAGATAAACAAGTGGCCATCTAGATGAGAAGCAACAATGTCCACATGGAATAAGCATACCAGTCTGTGTGATCATGATGTGTCAATGGGATTAAGTACCAGGCATATAAGACCCAGAGCAAAATCATACCCAAGGTCAATCGGTGAAAGGCATGGAGTAGAGACCCAAAAGCCATCTCTAGATAATTGGACACTCCCCTACAGAGGGGTCACAGGGAAGAGATGAGCCAGTCAGGGTGCAGTGAAGCACTGATTAAACACACGTTCTTCTAGATCTTTGGTGCTTCCTTCCCACCACTATCATGGCCTCATTTCTGCCTTACAAATTGGATTAGACCAGAACATACACACTGCTACATGCTAAAGCCTGCAATACAAGGAATCCAGGATAGATACCCCACCCTCACCCCGGGCCAACAGTGAGAACAGAGATGCCAGGAGGATTAGGGGAGGGTGGGGGGAGAAAAGGAGAATCAATCACAAGGATCAACATATAACTTCCTCTCAGGGGAATGAACTGTGGAAAAGTGGCTGAGGTGTGCTGGAGGACAATTCAAGGCATGAAAATAATAACCTATGATTTATCAAGGTTTCATGATGGAGGGCATGTGGAGGAGGAAGCGGGAAGAAATGCGGAGCTAATATCAGGAGCTCAAGTGGGAAGAGAAGACTTTGAAAATGATGATGGCTGCACATGTGCAAATGTGCTTGACACACTGGATGAATGTATGGATTGTGGTAAGAAATGTAACAACTCCTGATAAAAGTTTTTAATAAAAAATTAATAAAAGTATTTAATAAAATAAAATGTAACAAAACCCTGAAGATGCTTCATGGTCTTTTCTTATCTGTAGGTAGAAAAGAAAACTGTAACACTCTGTAACATATTACCACTTCAAATATTGAAAGAAAAGTTACTTGGGAAGAGGTTTTTGAATGCAGAAGAAATAATTATAAAATCCTATAGCAGAAGAAAAAAAATTTTAAATCCTTTTATTTGTGGTTCATATAACTCTTCATAATCCATACATCCATCCATTATGTCAGGCACATTTGTACATTTATTGCCATCATCATTCTAAAAATATTTTCTTTCTATTTGAGCTCTTCATAACAGTTCATTATACCTTCCCCACCCTCCCTCCCTCCTGAACACTTGATAATTTATAAATTATTAGTTTTTCATCTCTTACACTGTCCATTCTCATCACAATGATCTACATCTAACCCTCTCCCTGAGGGATGGATAACAGAAATGTGGGTGAAGGGAGACATCAGATAGTGTAATTATGAAATTTTTGCTTACCAGTAAATTTTCTTAGAATGAACTTTAAATGCTTGCGCAGGAACTTAAGGAATATAATTGAGGCAACTGCTTGATTATGAAATCTGGTTTATATTCATTCACTTATTTAGCCTACTGTGATAGTTAGGTTTATTGTGTCAACTAGACTTCCATAGGACATGTGGGGGGAGTTTAATCAGGTCATAGCTTGATTGGAGGGTGAAGAGACAAATGGCTTTCCAAGGACATCCACCTACTCTCTTTATCCCTTGTGATCAGAGCAGCATTCTTCTGCCTGAGTTAGTCCTTTTTCTCAGCGGTGTGCTGTGTTATTGTGAGCCAAGTCAACTCATCAATCCTGCTACCTTGCTGTGTGTGGATTGCTAGAGCTTGAGATACCATCTAGACCCCCTTGGCCAGACTTCTTGAGGATTGCTATACACTCTCCACTGTTGTTGGCCTCATCTTCTTGTTGTGGCTGCCACACCCTGCTTGTCTGGCCTGAGGGCAGACTCTGCTACCTGCCTCCTTGACCTTGGACCAGCAGCCTGTAGGAATTGAAGGACCTTCAATATATTAACTGTTCCAAGAATATGAGTTGAACTGAGCCCTCTGTACTTCTGTGTGAACTAATTCACTGTTATATTTCTTCTTCTTCTTCTTCTTCTTCTTCTTCTTCTTCTTCTTCTTCTTCTTCTTCTTCTTCTCTCTCTGTCCTCATTTTGTTTCTCTAAAGAACCATGCCTAACACACCAATATTGATTTTAAGTGTTTGATTCTTGCATCTGTTATGCCTAAGCATTGAACCTTGAGTAAATTACCGAAGCAAAAATAAGTCAAAGACACAGGCAGTGCTCATACCACCAGCCTGCAGGAGAAATACTCCTTGGGAACATTCACTATCCCAGGCTAAGTAGCACATGTGAGGACTCCCAGGTGACTTTATTGCCTTTTATGGTGGTGACTTCTGATTTGAAAGGCCTGACTTCTGACCTTTTGAGATGGACTCTTGGATTGTGTAGAAACATTATTAGAAATGTGCTAATGTTCCCCTTGTGTGATCAGGACCCAGGTTATGAGAGTGAAAAGTGAAGTGGTTGAATCCGAATCTCTCATGCCCCCTCAGTGTTTGTGAGCAGGAATAGATCCCCAAACCCCTGCCCTGGCTGAGTCAGGGATCTAGATTGTACAACCTATGATTGCAGCTGCATTAGTCACAGTGGTCTTGGTTAGTGAAGTACAGGCATCACCCCTGGAAATATTGAAGATGGCATTTGGAGGCATTGCAGGACTAAGGGTCTAATTCTTTCTGTTGCTCTGCATTGATTGTAGAAGAAATATTTTCTTCCTGAGAGACTAGGTGACAGAGCCCAGTCTTGGACAAGTTAATTGCTACCTCTCAATTAACAACTTATGTCCTTGCAAATATGTTAAATTTGACCCATAAGGATCCTATAGGATAGAGTAGAACTGCTGCATAAGGTATCTGAGATTGTAAATCTTTATGGGAGTAGATAGCTTAATTTTGTCCAATGGAGTAGCTGTTACAACAGATGGGTTTGAACCACCAATCTTGTGGTTGCCAGCCCAAAGAATAACCTAAGAAACTTCTAGGTATCCTTAATTAGCAATTGATCCATTCCTAAATCTCCTTATTTTTAAAGTGGGGTTGTAATATCCCCACTTTTCTCAATACTTAGGAAGAATAGATGAAATAATGCATTTAAAATCTTTAGAACAGTTCTTGACTGGTGATAAGTTGCACTTTAGAAATATTATCTGATGAGTATTTGCTTACGACACTTACTTTCTTTTAACTTTATGTAGACTCTAATGACTTTTTCCTTTTATATGTCTAGGGGACGATTGCTCTGTTGTCAAAATGTCTTGTCAATTTCCGGTCCAAGCCATGCTCTCACTTATGAGAATGGCATTTCTAGGTTTCTGCATCCACCCAAACCTTCTAAGGAGATATGAGATATGCTAACAATGGGTAAAACTAATTTCCACCATTTCATGATTGTGCATCATAGTCTATACCCCCCCCCCCCTCCAAACCATCCTCAGCATTTCTCTTTCTAGAATCATGATTATTCTACATTTCAGGATCAGCTTTCATTAAACTTTTCTTGATCACCACTTCTCAGGAATGCTTCCTCTTCCTGTGAACTCCTAAAAGAACCCCCCTTTCTCTCTTGCAGCCCTCTGTGCAGAAGTGCCTCCAATCTTATTTACTAGAATCCCTCTCCCTAATCTCCCCCTCCCCCAAACTTTGGTCTTATCTCAGACATTACCATATTTCTGAATAATATAGTTTTATATAAAAAAAATCTTTAAATGTTATTATACGCCGTTCATCCTGTGTTTTTTGGGAGTAGAGAAACATTTGGAAATTGATTTTGAAAATCAACAGGAAAAAAGAGGTACCAAGTGAATCAGGCACTGTTCTCCAGAGAAGCAAAACCAGAGTCACAAATAAAAGAGAGAGATTTACATAGTGATGAATGAGTCTGTGGGTCGTAGGTTAAGCAGGAGGCTTCTTCTGAGTCATGTAACTTTGGTGGTTGGTGAACTAGGAAGCAAGATGAGGCAGGAAGGCCATGCTGGTGGACACCGGTGTTTGCAGGTGTGTTGCCAAAGCAAGTGATGATGGTTCCCAGAGTTGGCAGGTAGTATGGTAGGCTCAAATCCAATATGGTTGGCTCAAGTCCAGAGAACCAGAGGTCCATGAAGCGAATGTAGGATTGGCTCTCACAACTTTAGCAGAGAGTCAATTTATATGGGAAGTGGACCACAACCCAAAGGAAACTACCTTCTAATTGTATCAGGTGTGAAGCCTGAGTAAGGTGGTTGCACTTCACCCGAAACATCACACAACTGCTTGGCTGCTCACGGCAAATTATATCATGAGTTGATTATATTATATTTGGTATTATCAATGTGGGAGGATTACTGCCAAACTACTGCCTTAGCCTTGTTGACAGAAAAAACCCTAGCTATCATACTGGGGAAGAAAAAGTGAGAGGATGAGGGCCAATACAACATGGAAATAATGAGGGATAGAAAGAGCAAGTGTATTTTTTTTTTTAGTAGGAATTAGGACTAAAGCTTTCTGGTTAACTAGCCCCTAACAAATCTTCACGGGTCTGGTTGGCGCAATTGTACAGTAAAGTAGAAAATAAGATAGATAGAAGAGAGATTTAAATAATAGAGTCAGACACATTTCATGGTAGCATGCTCACCTCAGCCCTGCTTGGTGGTCTATGTAGAGATGTTGAAGGTGGGAGAGCAGTGGATTCGAGGACGAGGGAGACAGGAGACCAGGAAAGGGTAGGGAAGACTTGGGGAGAGAGAGCTCTTTGACTGCTAACCAAGGCTTATATATCTTTGGGGGGCACGCAAGTCACCTACTTACAAGACGATAAAGGCATACTTCACAGGAAAGGGTTGGACTATACAGATTATACAGTAACAAAGGGTGCTAAGGATATGCACACAAGAGGAAGGGGAGAGATTGGGGGGCACACATGTGGCAAGATGGGGGGATCTTAGATTCCTTATGGGACCTACCCCTGATTGCCCTTGAGCTGGAGACTTGGTTAACTTTAATTTTCAGGGGCAGTAATCCACGGTCCTTCACAGCAAGGGGTGGGCCCCACCTGGGGTGAGACTGGACAGTAGTCTGATGACTGATTTTCTTCAGGGAGTGTATCTCTAACATCTGACTTCCCACCATGTGCTGGTAAACAGCCTCTGATGTTTGGCATATCTTTGGAGGAGACCAAGCTGGGGAAAGGTCTCTTTATAATCCCATATAAAGCTAAGGGCAGACAGTGATAAAAGAGATAGTGGCATTAAGATGACCAGTTGTTCCAGTCTCCTTTGGAGTAAGGGCTTTCTTACAGGATAGCCACCTTGGTTTTCATGGAAGTGCAGTGAACTAAAGTCATTATGAAGAAACTGAAACAAAAGACAGAAAGCAGAATGAGCTGGTTCTTTAGAAAAGTGGCTTCAAAATCACATAGCATTCATTGTTTAAACATGTCTTCTAACTAAGGAGGAAATGATGGTAAATCTTTTATGAATGAAAGCCAGAATAATTTCCATGAAAGGGGAGCAAAGGAAGAAAGGAACACTCCCTGACTTGTAGTCCAAGAATCACTCTGAGTGGATAGAGCGTTTCAGAGCAAAAACTTGAATCAGGCAGAGCAAAAATCTAAAGAAATGGTAAATACCCCAGACTGACTACCAGTAGGATAGACATGCTTGCTGAGGCCATAAATGTGTTTCCTGACATCCCATGTTACTTGCAAAAAGCAATCATGTGATCAAGTGTGACCTCCTCCTGGAGACTTCTTGGTCTACAGAGGGCATTATCATTATATTAGACCTTGACACATAATGCTAGCTTTTAAATATAAAACTGTTAAAGATAAAGGGAGAAATTTTCCTTAAGAGGAATTTTTTTGTTCGAGGTTTTCAGAAACCAGGGTAACAATGAGGAACCCAAAATTGGGGCTTAAAAATCATCAAGTAGAATAATTTCAGCTCTATCCCCTTATTATATGAATGGTATGATAATTTTTTAAACAGGATTTTCTAAGTTTGTGGTGATGTCATCAAGTGAGCAATATGAAAAGCCTAACATTAAATACACACTGAGAGATCTTGAATTATCATTAGTGCTGGAAACAGTCCCTCAATGGGTGAGAGCAGCTTTTGTTAGTTACTAGTTCCAATAGAGATTTTATTTTTATTTCTTAATATCAAAGAGTGGATAGACCAGAGGAAATCCAGATTCCTTTCTTTAAGTCACTGGCCTCATGACAAGCTGTAATAGACATGCCCTTGTGGTGAGGGGATTAAAATATTACTAGCTTTGTTTTGAAACTGTGACACAGAATATGTTTTTGGAATCTTTCTGAGGTGGTTTGGACTCTCGACTTGCCTGGTAACCACAGCTTCTGGACTGTAATCCAACTAACAGTTTGGGAATTTCCAAAGTGACTATTAACTGGGTGCCTTCATGTGTGCAATCCTGTCTGTTCCAGTTATCACCTTTTGCCTAACAGGTGAGTAGACACTTTCTTTAATCAGTGGGTGGGGGAATTCCTGCACATTTCACCTAGAGAGGTGAACATAGTTAGAGGAAATCAATTAAAATCAGAGTGTCTCCAACCTGGTGTGACTGAAAATCATCAAATCTCCTGTGAATCTTGCTGGATAACTTAGCTTGGGGATAGAGGGGTCCAGGCGACCATCTGAGAGCACCAACCAGTTCTTCAAAAAACAACATGTGCAGAAGGCAGGAATGTGTCTTCCAGGTACTCAGAATTGATGAGTCCAATATGTCATGGGGGATTAGAGCAGCAAGGTCAAATTGAATAGATGTCCTCAGTTAAAGTAGGCTTACTTGAATTTATGTATAATTTTCTTTATGAGTTTTATGCATTTCTGTTACATTTTGATGGTATTTCTTCTTTGGTGCTTCACTTATTTATTTAAACTTTTTATGGTGAACTAGGTGAAGGTTTAGGAAACAGATCATACTTTGACATTCAGCAATTCATACACATTCTGATTCAACTCTGCCTTTTCAACCTCTCAGTATGACATCTCTCATCTCACTTCTTCTTAAGTTAGTGGTTTCCACTCCTCCTACTTCCCCTACTCACTGAACTTTGTCCTTGGATGAATGCAACCTTTGTTTTGATCTTAAATGGTTGATTGGCCTAATGTGAGATGAGTTGAAGTGTAATGGCCATAGTCTTGTTAACTTCACCAGTCTATCCAGCTCTGATTTTGAGTTCTCTTCCACAGCTTTTCCCTATCCATCAACCATCTTCTAAGGTGATTCTTTTCAAAGCACTTGATAGTTGTGGCCAGGCACCATCTAGTTCTTTGGTCTCCAAGTAGTGGCAGCTGTGTGGTCCATTGGATTAATTGCTTCCACATGTCTTTGGATTTTTGTCACTCTTCTCACAACAAGAAGAGATTAATAGTTTACATTTTAGATAGCAGTTTATGTTGTTGTTCCACTTAAATGGAAAGTTTTGCCCGTTTGATTTCATGAGTTCTGTTTGCTTATTACTTTGCTTAGTACTTTGTTTAGTACTGAAGAGGGGAAATGGTGATTCATGCTGGAGCTTGACCTGACCCATATAGTTTCTGATGCTTTACCTAGAGGCAAGGGATAGATGACACTTAGTCAAAACAATCCTTATTGAAATGAAAGGGACATGAACATAAATGTTTACCACTAGAAAAATAGTAAATATTTTTATAAAGTAGTGATGCTTTCATTCAGAGACAAGACTGAGGAGTTGAAGGTGATGGCTCCATTTTGGCCTGTATTTCGCCTGGTCTCAAAAAATACATCACAGAGGACCACTGTTTATAAATACTATCAGTCAATGAACCTTAAGCTGGAATACTTTGGGATAAGAAAGAGGGAACATATCTCTTTTAAGAATTAAAATTTATACCCAATGGTTTTTACTTCATATTCTGTGGAATGATATGTTTCTGAAAAGAATAGGTTGGACTTTCCCCACTATCTTTAATGCATATGACCATTTGGGGAATAAATTATCTCCTTTTAAGTTGCACTCAATTCCCTGCAATGGTCAACAATTTAGACCTGTGAAATATGACTTTGTTTAAAGGAATCTCTTTAGGCAATGCTTCTCAACCTGTGGGGGATAAAAGACCCTTTCACAGGGTTCACTGGATTCATAACAGTAACAAAATGACAGTTATGAAGTGGCAAAAAAAATTTATTGGTGGGGGGTCACCACAACATGAGAAACTGTTTTAAAGGGTTGCAAGATTAGGAAAGTTGAGAACCAACCACTGCTTTAAGGTCACCCAACACTTTACCTTAAATTAAAGTGACCAGGTGTCCCACTTTTTAACAATTTAATCACATCCCGCAGCATTTAAAATTAAAATAAATATATTAAAACACCATTTTTGCATTCTATGAAAATTTCTGTTGCTCGGTATAGAACAAATTTTTAATAAGAACACCCCCTACCACTGTTCAATGGTGTCCCACTTAAAGTCTGGCCACTTGACCTTCAATCCTTGCTCTGGTCCGTGGCAAGCTTTGGGATCTTCTGTTTTTATCTCAATGGAGTGGAAGGCTCTTTCCTAGCAGAACATGTTGCCACATTGCTCTATCATTGCTAATTAGAATACAAATAGACACTCACCAGAACTTTGTAGATAGATAATATAAAGATCTTGTAGGAATGAATACTTTTGTGTATACTGAACAAAACAACAGGCCATTGGGTTGTTTTATGGAATATTATTGCTTTAAAAATATATACCTAAAAAGGGAAATATATGCTAATGTCCCATTTCATTCATTGTACATCTTCTTTGCATAAAGATTACCAAATTTAGCTTTAAGTTTTTGTCATCTACTCGCTAAACATTTCTGTCTTTCCATGACTCTAACTTCTAACTGAGCTACAGAAGAGTTGAATCATAAAAGAAGAGTCCAAAAAAACTTTTATTTGTTTGAAGGAAATTCTTTCCATGTGTCCCTGCTTCTTCCTTTGCTAATTTGGGTCATGTGCTTCCCTTGAGTCATCTATCCCAGGCAGGGAATGGCCAGCACCCTCCTCCCCTCACCACAGAGAGTTTTGGAGGTCTACAAGTGGTAACTGAAGACTG
>PVJH01009611.1:0-78074 GCA_004026705.1 Nesogale talazaci
GGCATCACTGCCCTCTGGTGGGAGTAGGAGGCCCAGCCTTGTTCCCGGAGAGCTGTTGCTGGATTTGAACTGTCAACCCAGTGGGCCACAGTCCCGCACTCAACCACTATGCCACCGGGGGCTCAGCCCTCCAGGTTTTACTTCTATATGGCCTGCCTTGTATTGTGTTTTTGGAAGACATAGGAGTTGTGCCAGAATATATTTTCTTTTTTTTTCTTTTTTTTTTTGGGGGGGGGGAATCACTGCCCTCTGGTGGCCGTGGGAGCTACCCAGCGCTGATCCTGAGAGCCGCCACTGGATTTGAACCGTCAAGCCCGTAGGCCACCAGGGTTCAACCCCAGAATATATTTCCACCCAATACTTACTGATAAAATAGAGAATGTGTTCACTGATTCTTAAAGTAACCAGGATGTGTCCAAAAGAACAAATGCTCAACTCAGTACGACCTTGAAACAATGCAAATATGGTTGAAAATACATTACACAGCTCTGTGCGAACATAATTGAGTTTTCAAGCAGCCGAATCGATAGGAAAAAGTCAATTATGAAAATATCTACATATTTGCATATGCCATTCCCCTTCTCTGAAGTGTGCCTGTCCTTCAAGTCTAAGCCTAAATCCTACTTCATCCAGGGAGTTTGCCTCAAACAATCCAATGCCTTTCCCAACACAACTGCATAAGGTTTAGAGTCTCTGTACCATATTGGACCTACATCAGCTTCTTTTGCTGCAGTGATACTGAATGACAACTCTGTGCCAAACAAAGCATTATAAGGTTTACCTATTTTACCAGACTGCACCCTTCTGTGAGCCAGCTTGGAACCCTGGTAGCATCATGGTTACACATTGGCCTGCTAACCACAAGGCTTTCTGTACCTATAAAAAGATTACAGGCTCAGAAACTCACAGAGATAGTTCTATCTTGCTTGATAGGATCCCTATGGGTTGAAATTAACTCAATGGGAGTGAGTCAGATTTGACTCATTTTATGAATCATATTTGACTATCCCCATCTGACATACAAGAGAACAGAGGCTGAACGAAGTGAATTGGCTCTGCAGTTTAAGTGGGAGAAGTTGACATTAGACTCAGCTCAGATATGAGTGGCTTCAAACACATTATGTAAAACATCATTATCTTTTCATTTCATTTCCCATGAAGTTTGTGAAGTCCTCTCACATTATAATACCTATGTGTTCTTTTTCATTGTGCTGCTGATGTTGTTTCTCATTTCCCTTGAGTAGACCACACTCTTGAGAGAAGAAACTGTGCATACTAACCCTTTCCTTTTTTAAATTCACTTTTTAAAATTTAATTTATATTGTATCTCCTTATAATTCTTTAATTTTTTTGAAAAATCATTTATTGGGGGCTTTTACAGCTTTGATGGCAATCCATTCATCCATTGTTTCAAGAACATATGTACATATGTTGCCATCATTTCAAAATATTTTCTTTCTGCTTGAGACCTTGGTATCAGTTCCTCATTTTTCCCTCCCTTCCCCACACTCCCATCCTCACAAACCCTTGATAAATTGCAAATTATTATTATTTTCATATCTTACACCATAGACTGTCTCTCTTCACCCATGTCTCCATTGTTCATCACCCTGGGGATGGGGTTTTGTGTGTTCATCATTGTGATCAGTTCCCCCTTTATCATGCTACCCCCTCCCTACCTTCATAGTATCACTACTCCCATTATTGTTCTTGAGGTGTTTATCTGTCCTGGATATCATGTATCAGAAGCTCTTATCTGTAGCAGTATATGTGTTCTGATCTAGCAGGATTTGTAAGGTAGAACTGGGGTCATGATAATGGGGGGGAGAAGTATTAAAGAACTAGAGGAATGCTGTATGTTTCACTAGGGCTACCCTGTACTCTGGCTAGATCATTCCTTCCTTGAGAACTTTTTGTGAGAAGATGCCCAATTGTATACAGATGGACTTTGGGGTTCCACCATGTTCCTCCCCCCAAAAAAAGCATCAACATGATTGTTTAGTTTGGGTCTTCTGATGCCTTATACCTAATCCTGTGAGCACACAGTTTGATATGCTTCTTCCATATGTGGTTGTTGCCGTTTACTTATCTTCCAGTCTTGAAGGCCCCAGAGCCTATATCTGTTAATAGGCAGGCACCGTCAGCTTTGTTCACATTTGTTTATGCATGCATTTTGTCTTCAGTGATCATGTCGGGAAGGTGAGCATCCCAGAATGCCAGGTTATTAGAACAGTGTTTTGTATTGAGGGAATATGTGGGTAGAGAACCAATGTCTGTCTGCTAACTTAATACTTAACATACCAGTACATAGACCCATATCACCATCATTATATAAAAATATATTTACATATATACATTCCTGTATTTAGACCTCTATAAATAACTTTCTTCCTATTTCTTTCCTCTATTTCCTTTTATTTTCCTCTTGCCCCACTATCATGTTCAACCTTCATTTGGCTCTCAACTACATTGCACTTGATCAACCCCCACTGTGAATTCTGTGCCCTCCGTGTCAACAATTTTAGATCAGGTGACGTTCCCTTGTCCCTAGTTTGTTGGTTTCCTACTTATTTTCCCCCACTTTCCCCTCTCCTATGTCCCCCTGGAATAGTGATTCCCATAGTTTTCGCCTCAGGATTGTTTATCCTGCCTATCTTATATAGATAGACATGAGAGGGTGAAAGCCTATAAACATATCTAGGTTTGTCTGTTAACCTTTATGAATGTTTTCCAACATTCAATTGAGCCTGATGTGGTTCTAAACCTCTTTATTATACTAATTCATACTTGCACCCATCGTCTTGAATAACAAAGAGCTTGTACACACTGTACACAGTTGAGAGAAACAAGAAAAATGAAGATCTTATCAGGGAAGTCAATGAATATTGGATTCCTACAAGTAGTCCAGCCTATTACCAAAGAAGTTAAAAGTTAACAGAAGGATATATAGTTCACAAAAAGATTAAGAAGCACTTTACACCAATCTTTCCTGTTCCATATGCAGGTGCCAATCTGCCATTTCATGACAACCTTGGTTTTCTCACTCAGGAAGACGGAAGTCAGTAATTGGGAAACACAATTAAGAATTGGGGTTATCTGTAGCATGAAGAAATTTAATGCAGATACATGCCTGGTTTCCTCTTATTAAAATCAATTGCAATGGTTTATCTCCAAATGATAACAATACAACTGGAAACACTTGGCAGTTCTCCTGAATGTATAATGAAGGATTACCCTCACACCCACATTTATATCCTGTAGTGTACAGACACTGTGAGGAGGCCAGAAAAGTGACAACTCCTTAATTAGTTTAGCACTCGGTGATAAATTGGGGAAACTTTCTCTGGACTCTATAGCGAGGGAAGAGATAGTAGACCTGCTTAAAAGCCTCTCTCTCTTCTCCATTATATCTTCCACAAAGCATCCATTTTTCTTCATTGTTCAAGATGTACAAACCCAAAGAAAAACGATTCACTAAATACCATGCTAAAAGCCAAATGAAAGGTTTTGCTTCATTTAGTACCTGAATTAACAGTACTTTACCTATCAAGGCATACCTGAAACCTCCTTTTACCAATTTTTCTGCGATATGAGAAAAGTAATTAGAACTAACTACTAAATTTTATTCATCAGTGCCTCTGATAGTCAAGCTGTATAAAGGATAAAAAAACCAGCAGCAGCTATTTTTAAGTAATTTCCCTTAAAATGTTACTGTGTAAGCAGTTGCACTCTCCTTCAAGAATTATGACTCAAATTATTTATTGAATTATATCAGAATGCCATACAGAATTTAGTAATGATAGCTGTATACAATAATTACATGCTACATTGCCTCCATTGGAAACCATGGTAACCGATCAGTTGCTGTTTCAGCCTGTCACCATAGCTAAGTGTCACGGAGGAGAAATAACTTACTATACTCATCATCACATGCATTCAACCTAGAGATAACCACAAAAGGGCCATTGATAATTAAGCTAATATATTATTCTAATTATAGAATACACCCCGTGGAATTTGCACATGCAATTATGATAGTGAACAGGGGGAGGGAGGCAAGCAAGGAAGAAGAAATGAGATGAGGGAAGGAAGGAAGGGAGGGAGGGAGGGAGACAGGGAGCTAATCATTAATATCCACTGTTTTCAAAAGTGATTTCTTAATAAGAAGAGTCATCATAATAAACCTTAGAAACCTGTTACTTGGGGGCAACAATGACCTTGGTTTTCAGCTTTTCTTTCAGACAAAGACTTGGAGAACATCTCTTCCAGTCTCTAATTTATCATGGCTTCCTCTCTGCATCATTCCTGTTGAACCATGCAACGTCCACTCTTACACCCTATGAGGAGCACTGAGGGAGCTGTTGAAGAAAACATTGGATTGCTCACCATAAGATATGTTGTTCAAAGCCACCAGCACTTCAGAGGGTGAAAAAGTAGGTGATATGCTCCTGTAAAGTTATGAAGGGTAACAACAAGTCAGAATTGACCCGCTGGCCATGGGTTAGGGGCATAATACGTGACAGAGGACTTATAAAATAGTTCTAGTTGGACATTTTCATTGATAAAAATGTCTTCTAAACCTAAGAAAATCTGGCTCTAGGCCTTTTTATCCCGATGCTGCCCCATTTACATACATTATAGAGGCTAGTACACTCCCTCTTTCCTCAAACATTTGCAGTTTACTTTAGTCTCAAGTGCTTTTCCAATGGCTCTTCACATGACTGACGTCATCTTGTCCCTCAACTCCAAAGTCATCTCAGAGAGCACTTCCCTAACCAAATGATATGGCATCTGCTCTAGCTACCTTCTCCTCACTGAACTGTGTGCTCCTCGAGTAAATCCATCTGGAGTTCCTTCTTCACCAAAGTGGTACACATTTTTTGCTACACATTTCATGGTTAGCTCTTTCCCCCATCCCAGGCATATTCTTTACCCTACCCCCAAATCAGAAAAGTTGGGGTATTTTAGCTTCTGATCTTGTCCTACAATATATTTTAGTGATAAGTATAATTTTACTGATCAGTATAAAGTACGTATTGACCACATAGGTGATAATAACAAAAATAAAAGGAAAACTACATGATTGACATTTAAATCCCATTTTTTCCTTGAGACATTCTTTACATACCTAGGGAGGAAATGATTCTACCTTATTCAAGTTTCTTTTCAAACTATACATTCATGATATCTTCAGTTATTCTAATTAGTTTTTGACATCTACGACAGTTTGTTTATGTCTCCTAGTCCTACTAGTTTATCCATACTACACGTTAAGCTGTGACATGTAGAGCTGAGTAAAAGTTCTTCAGATGTGAACTGTTATATGCAGATATAGTCAATGACAGATGTACTCAAAATAACATTATTGAAGCAAAGCATCTCAGTATATTATATGACTCTAGCTTACTCTTCACATTGAAAAAAACTGAAAAATACAGGCATGTACACATGTAAATATATTTCATATGATGATGGAGAAATAGATTTATGTGCATATATTTATAGGTTTAGTATCAAGACATCAGATGAACATTGGACCTCCACTCAAGTGCTCCCTCAATGCAAGCACATTCTTTTGTATTACATTGGTATTCCATGATGGTTACTTTCCCAACACAATCGCTGAAGACAATGTGGGTGCATGAGAAAATTTGGTTAAGAAAGCTGATGGTGCCTGGCTATCAAAAAATTTAGCATCTCAGGTCTTAAAGACTTAAAGATAAACAAGCAGCCATCTAGCAAATAAGCAATGAAGCCTATATGGAAGAAAAACACCAGCCTGTGTGATCATGAGGTGTTGATGGTATCAAGTATCAGGAATCAAAGATCCAGAACACACAAAAAAATATTTATCAATGTGAATGAGAGGAAGCATGGAGTGGATATTCAAAGCCCAGCTGCAAACAATTAGCCATCCCGTTATCAAAGGGTCACAAGGAAGAGATGAGCCAGTCAGGGTATAGTGTAGCACCAATGAAACATACAACTCTCCTCTAGTTCTTTAATGCTCCCCCCCCACTATAATGATTCCAGTTCTCCCTTACAAATCCAGCTATACCATAATATGTTCATGGGTACAGATCAGAGCTGGAAACACAGGGAATCTAGGACAGTTAAAACCCGCAGGGACAATAGTGAGAGTAGCAATACCAGGAGGGGAAGGAGAAGTTGGGATGAGAAAGGGGATACTCTTTTGTTGTCTGTGCCCCCGGGAGGGGGTTGTATATAGATCATTGGAATCGGTACCAATGATAATATATATACATATTATATGTTTTTATATATATATATTATATATTATAGGGTTCATGAGGCAGAGTGGGGGAGGGAAAATGAGCTAATACCAAGCCTCAAAAAGAAAACAAATGGCTTGAAGGGAGGGGAAAAATAAGGAACTGATATCAAGGGCTCAAGTAAAAAGCAAATGTTTTGAGCAGTATGATGGCATCACATGAATAAAGGTGCTTGACATGACGAATGGACATATGGATTGTGATAAGAGCTGTACAAGCCCCCAATAAAATGAATCTTAAAGTGTTTTGAAAATGATGCTGGCAACGTATGTACAAGTAAGCTTGACACAATCAATGTGTGTATGGATTGTGATAAAAGCTGCATAAGCCCACAATGACATGATTTCAATTACTATAAGGTCTGTCTCAGCCACATCTCCCTTGTTTCACACAATATTTAAGGGGGGAGCATTAAGATAAAAAATTCAAGTGTTGTAATTGGTAAACTAATGATCTGCAAAGATATCTGGATGGTCATTCATGTAAATTGAGGGACATGGTCGGTGCGACGAAAGAAGAGATCTTGACCTGGGAGTTGATTCTGGAATACTCAAGTGTCTGTATAAGAAGGAAGCAGATGAAGACTTCGTGACAAGGAAAGAGAAGGCAAAGTGAGGATGGAAGCAAAAGTGCAGTCATGAGCTTGGGACCAGGAACTGGCCAAGGCAAGGCACAGCTTCTCCCTTGTGTTTTAATTTAACAAGCAATCAAACAAAACTTACTGTCCTGTGAGATCCTGTACAAGCTGCCAGTCAACCAGGCAGTGTTTGCAAATTATGTTTATGCTTTGTACTCACAGGGGCAACCAGAAGCAGGTGTGAGACAGCAAGGCGTTTTCCAAATTTTAGTGTGTAGACACACCCTTTGGAGACCTTGTGAAAAATGACCAAATTCTGATTCCCTGGACATGTGCGGAGGCCTGAGATTCTACATGTCCAACCAAAAACTGGGTTGTGAACCACAATATGAGTAAGAAGTACACAGCAGCTACTCGGAAGCTGGAAGGGAAAGAGTCACATAGGAATTGAAGCTTGGCTTAATTATCTAGGCCTCTTGTAACAAAAGTACCCCAACGGAGTGACTTGAAAGGATTATGCATTTATTTTCTCACAGCTTAGGAATTGAGAAGACTGAATTCAGGGTGACGGTTTGTGACAGGTAGGTTTATTGTGCCAACCTGGCCAATAGGTACATGTGGGATTAATCAAGTCACAGTTTGACTGAGGGGCAAAGAGATAAAGTGTCCTGGTTCCTCTAGGGAACCCTGCCTAACACACAGTTCTAGGGGATGATGTCTGCGTGTGTGGGTGTGTGGGTGTGTGAGTGACCTCTGGGACAAAGTCCTTTGCTTTCTCTAGCTTCTATCCTTCAGGTCTTTGGCACTCATGAGCATGTAAGTCATCTTTCACTTGTACTTGATTGTTCCTTTCTGATCTTTCATATCTCAAAAGAGATTGATATTAAGCATATCCTACATGAAGATGGCTTTATTGACATAGTAAACAAAACCTATATCCAAATGTGATCAAAACCACAGGGGTAAGAATAAGCATTTGAAAAACATATTTGGTGTGGGGATACAATTAAATCCATAATTCATTGACTTTCATATCTGTTAAAGAGGGATAAATATAAATCCCTTAAAGGGTTGCTTTAAGAGACAAATAATGACTATAGTTGGCACATAGTAGGGATGGAACAAATATTTACTCAGTGAAGGATACTTTACAACTAGAAGTTGGAGACTCATGTTAAATGTGTAGTCAGCAAAGAAAAACTAATATCTTCCTTTTTTCATGGAAATGGCTACTACGCCACATTTTCTTTCATCCAGCACTTGTACAGTTGATATTTTTGAGTCCAAACACAGGACTTAACATTTATAACTATTAAATTTCATCTTGTTATCTTTGGCCAGAGTTCCAACCTGTCAAGATGATTTTGAATTAAGATTCAGTTACTCAGTGTATTAGCAATCGCACCAAGCTTTATGTCATCTGCAAATTTGATAAGTATGCCTTCTATGTCATTATCCATATCATTAAAATGTTGAGTAGGACAAGACCAAGGGCAGAGATATTCTGTATTCTATTTATTTTAAGTAAAGAACTAATAGGGTGGGGGAAGGAGCTAGACATGTTTGACAAACTATAAATTCATATATAATTGAATATCATCCAGTCCCAAATCCTTCACTGTTTCCTCCATCATCTCCATAAAATAATTTTGGGTATATAGTGAATTAGATGTAAATACAATATAGCTACAAAATTTCTCATCTTTCCATGAAGCTAAAACTTAAACTTAAAAAAAAGCAAGATTAGCTTATCATGACTTATTCTCGGTGAATCTGTGCTATCCCCTCGTGATGTTTGTGGACTAAGTGCTCAATCTTTTCTTTAGCAATCTATTCTGTGATTTCAGTAAACAAGAATCAGCATTATAGTCATTGGCAGTATATATATATATATATATATATATATATATATATATATATATATATATTCAGTGCCTGAAGATTGTTAGACATGATTTTTCCTAATATTCCTCTTAATATGTACTGTTTATTAATATATGCAAATATTGGGCTGAGCCCCGGTGGCGTAGAGGTTGTACGCGGGACTGCGGCCCACTGGGACGGAGGTTCAATTCCAGCAGTGGGGCTGGGCCTCCTACTCCCACCACCGGAGAGCAGTGATGCCCCCCCCAAAAAAAAATCTAAAAAAAATATACATGCACACATAGTTTGTTTTTTAAAGCACTTGAGTTGTCCTACTTTGCCATCAAAGCAAGCTCAACCATCTCACAAAATGCTTGCACACAAAAAAATGCACACATACACAACCCTAGCTTTGCAACTTTCTTTCATTCTCTTAATTGTACATCACAATGTCCTTTTCAATAAGCGACATGGCAAAAATAAAAGCTTGGAGTGACACTGTATCTCCTGACACTCAGTGTGGCAGTTACATACTCTCCTATCAATTTGTAAAGGGGTGGAGTCTAGCCTGCCAATCAGGTCATAGCCGATGGGGCCTCTGTGTGCACATGGCCTTCTGCTGAGGATTCTGAGGACTCCTGTCTTCGTCCCTGGAGCTAAGATACACACTCTGCAAGCTTTCCTATGGATGAGCCACATGGAGCTACGCTGATGCAGTTAGAAGCCTTTTGCCAGAGGAGCCATGTGGTGACCCCTGCCAGTGCTAAGATGCTGCCACTGCCACCGCATCCACAACACTTTCCCCCACAGGCCTGTGATTCTCCTGCATTTGGTGTCATTGCATGTGTTGTATGAGTTTGAAGAGGAATTCACAGACTGATATAGGGCATATGGGCTAATATTGGATTTATGAACTTGATCTGAACAGGGCTGGGATGTTTTCTGAATGTACAATCATTCATTGGTATAAAACTCTTTCTTATACACCTATGAATGTCTATAGATTCGTTTACCTCGTCAACCCAGACTAACACACTCAGTGTTGAAAACCATCAGCTTGAGGTAATCTGTTAATGCACGTGCTTGTGAGGCATTGGTTGAAAACATGATTTACACTAGTTTCAACAAAGAATTGAGAGTCTGACATAGTCAGTGCCATGTGTGAGTGTGTGAGTATGTGTGTATGATATGGTGGAGTCAAATTAGTTTTAATTGCAAATAAGGAAATTCAGAAAAATTAAGCAATTCTTCACTTCAACTCATTTATTTAATTGAAAAAAACAACATGATTATACATAAATATGAATAGAAAAGCTGCAATTTTATTAAGTAGACTCTGAGAATAACGGTGATTCTCCCATGGTCATGGATTGCATAAGATGTGGAGCTTAAACACCAACCATAACTTATGAGATTCCAATAATCATGTGAACACAAGATACAAGCACGGGCAATATTTCAGTCAAGAATTGAAAGGATACCTGGCAGTTTAAAGTAATACAGAAAGTTGTATAGAAGATTGTACTTTATTCTTTTCAAAAAGTCATTACACACTAATGCTCATGATATCCCTTCACTGTTTAGAATCTCAAAGTTGGTTTGAATACTAAATGTTTCTTCTAGCCTGCAAAAGTGACAGTTCCTAAGGCATTTGAAAAGAATCAGGAAAGCGAGCTTAGATGTCACATAGCCAGCCACCACAAGAGAAATCTAAATCACTTGAGAGAACAATTCCAGGAAAGACTCTAGATAGAGTTGTCTGTTGTAACTGTTGCTTTAGTTTTGCCCGTCATCTCCATTTGACATCCATGATGCCAGTGCCCAACACACGGCAAGCGAGCGTGTAACTCTCCATACATGCCTCAGAAGAAGAACTTCAACCACTGTGTTGATTTCTAATTGCATACAATCCCCTTCCCAAAAGCTAGATCACATTAGAAAAGCAATTGTAAGAGCACCTGGGTAATGTATTCTCTAGCACTTCCATCTTCAGGGTACATGCAGACAAGTAGAAACACATTCAGGTGTGGCTGAGGAAGCAAGTCTGCATATATGTCTGGAGAGAGAGACACACAGAGAGAGAGAGAGAGAGAGAGAGAGAGAGAAATTCACTTCCTATCTTGTGCACACTTCCAGACTTGCCCTGAGTGCATTCCTGAAGAAGTTGATCAACTTGGTGCCATCACAGGTGTTTGCTTTCCGCCAACATTTTTCCAGAGGAATAGATGCTCAGTGTCTGCACTATCCATCTTGTATTTTTCCTGCAGCTTGTTTCAACAGCAATTAAGAGTTTAAGGGGTGGATTTTTTGCTACAATTTTCATGTCTTGAAAAATGTTTGTAGTGTTGAAAGGACCGATGAATAGGCTCTTCTAAGTGTGACAAGGAAGGCAAAGAAGAACTCATTTCCATCAGGCATAACACAAACTCTCCTTTATTGCCTGCACAATCTGCTGCTGGCTTTAAAAACAGTAACTGCATCTTTTCATGTCTCTCTCATAAAACAAGATTTGCCCCTGCTTTACAGAAGATAGAATTTCATTTTACCCTATGCATTCAAGAGTTGATTAATCTCAGGTGTCAATTATTAAAAGGCTAAGGATATTACTAAAAGAAATCATGCAGTTAGATCTGGGAGATACATGAGTAGAGGGACATGCACGAGTATTTAAAGTTGTTGACAATTCCATCTCCAGTGAAAATCAAAGGTTTGCCATCCCTAAATTAATGCCTTGAGGTAACATTAACACATTGCCTTTTTATCTGCAGAAGTGGAAGAATCTTGTGTTGTTAAAAATCACTGGAAATGGTTATGTGCATTTTAGGAAGCTCGCTAGCCTCTGCTTGCATCATGAGATACCTTGGTGATGGCTACTGCCTGAAAATTGGCCGCTAAAAATAGAAGATGAGATTGAAGTGCCAAAATACAACTATCATATATACAGCCACTCAGGTGGCCCCAGAATTAGCGGATGCCTCCAAGAGGAAACTCTCACTTGTCATTTAAGAATGCTCAGACAAGTCCATTCTACCTATAGGAATGGTTGGGTCAACTCCCTGGCCATTACATGAACCAACCACAAAATGACTGACTTTCTTTTCTCACCTCGTAGAAGAAAATATAAAAGGCAGAAATAAAAGATAAACAGAATCTCAGAACAGAAGAAGGCAAAGAAGGTAATTCTGCTTGGAGGTGTCCATTGATTAAACACCACCCTCTGATTTGCATATCTGCTCATAGCTCCTCACCCACCCTGTCCATTCTTGTTTGAAGCTGGTCATCACTGGCAAGGCTTAGCCAAGCAAGACCCCATACTCCAAACCAAACAAATCTAATGGCCATCCAGGCCATGCTGATTCATCGTGAAACCCCTGTGGATTTCCCAAGACTGTAACTGTTCACGGGAATAGAAAGTCCAGTCTTTTCACACTGTGCTGCTGGATGTTCTGAACTGTTGACCATAAGTAGTGCAGCCCAAGACATAACCACTATACCACCAGGGCTCCTATATCCTAGAAATGGAGGGCAGAAAACATAAAAAAGTAACTGCATTGGCTGAGCCCTGGTAGCTTAGTGGCTGTGTACGGGACTGCAGCCCACAGGGTTGACAGTTCAAATCCAGCAGCAGCTCTCCAGGAGCAAGGCTGGGCTTCCTACTCCCACCAGGGCAGTGATGCTACAAAAAAAAAAAAGAAAAAGAAAAAAGTAACTGTATTGCAATGTGGAAGATGGTCAATGTGTAGAAGAAATAGAGTAAAAACACCATAGGAATTCACAGGGTATTCTGTAATCTTAGCTATAAGACAAGTTGCTTTTCATCAATTACCTACTCTATTATATGATAATCCCTATGGAGTTCATCACAATATATGGAGTTCTGGCAAGGAGTTTAATTTTTACTACATACTACTAATTTAGGAAGACAAATTACTCTAACCCAATAGATCTTAATTTCTGGGTGGATTCGGCTCAACTGGAGGCTTGTTTAAAACTCAAAATACTGTACCTGATTCTCTTTCCAGATCTTCTAATTCACTAGGTCTGGGGTGGAGACCAAGAATGTGCAAATCTATGAATTTCCCATAAAGATGATGTTCACGGTAGGAAGACATTTTTTGAGAACCAATAGCTTATTGGCAATTAGTTTAGATCAGTGGTTCTGAAACCAGGCAGTCTCTTGAAATCATCTGCTGACATTCAAAAACTTAGAAGTTCTGGGACTCCACTCCAGATCAGTTAAATGAGAATACAGGAGACCTACCTTCCCCCTCTCTATTTTAGATAATATATATCTAAAATTAATTTTACCTCAGATAATCGGGTGATTTTTAAAGGCAAATAAATTCAACCTAGTTTCAGTCATTAATCCTGGGGCATGTAATCCTAATGTTTACAGGTTTTGTGATGAGACATAGTTAATTTGTGAAAATCACTATGAAAGGTATGCCTAAAAGAAAAATGAAATATATCAATAAAACATTGCTCTAATCACACAAGAATAGATTTTTACAGCTTGGATCAAATTATTGAATACCAACATCAAAACAGATAAGAGAGAGAGAGAGGAAGAAGAGAAAGAAAGAAAAACAGCAAGAAAAACAGATGAATAATGTAGGTGGAAGATCAAATGATTTCTAGGGCACAACGTGTGAGAGGAGCAAAAGTTTATTGACCATAAAGACAAGGAAAACATAGATGAAGAGTGTGAAGAAAAGGATTTGTAAAAAGGGTAGAACATAGCAGTATTGCTAAAATAGTTGCTGCTTTATATCATGTGATTTTTTTTGTGTGTGGCATCACTGCCCTGATGGGAGTAGGAAGCCCAGCCCTGCTCCTGGAGAGCTGCTGCTGGATTTGAACTGTCAACCCTGTGGGCCGCAGTCCCACACACAACCACTAGGTCATCAGGGCTCAGCCATATCATGTGATTTTAAACATGCATGTATTACTTCCTTTTAATACATTTGCTATTGTATTCACTTATTTAACTAGTCTGAATCCTTACACAATAAATTGCAAGTATATGGGAATATTGAGCTGAAATTTTTAATTTTAATTTTTAATCTTATTCTCAGGTATGCAAAAAAAATTGGCTGAATTGAGGAGGTTCTCATTAGAGAAGTGGCAGTTGAGCTGACCTGTCCTACAACAGCTGGGTGCTCATCAAGTAATTCAAGAGTCAATGGGCTCTTCAAGTAGAAGAAACCAATGAGTGAGTAATGGTGGCAAGAAATCAAAAACAAATGTGAGTATGCCAACTGAGTTTTAAATATTGCTGCTCATTGCTTTTGCTATTGTTGTTCTCTTTCATTATTGTTGTTTTATTTCAGCAAGTTATGACTCATAACCATTCTATGGATGCTAGAACAAAAAAAAAAAAAAACCTTTCTCGGTGGAAGATAATCTGCGCAATTGTACTCATGTTTCAGCCCATGGTTGTAGCCACTCTGTCATTCCATCTTGTTAAGAACCTTCCTCTTTTTTTTCAGGCCCTCTACTTACCCAGCACAATGTCCTTCTCCAGACACTGGACACTCCGGACAACATATCCAAAATATGTGAGACTGTTTTGCCATCTTTGTCTCTAAGAAGCATGCTGGCCATACTTCTTCTGAGATGGACTTATTTGTTCTTATGGCAGACCACAAGATATTTTTAATAGACTGCTTCAATAGTCCGTATTCAATGTCCAACTTTCAAATATATGTGATGCAACTGGAAATACCGCGACTTGGGTTCTAGAGTAACTTAGTCCTCAAATGGTCTTGCCTTTCAACAATTTAAAGTGATCTTGTGCACCAGATTTACTTAATGCAATATACCATTCCATCTCTCGACTGCTGCTTCCATGAGCATTGATTGTGGATGCAAGCAAGGTAAATTCCTTGGCAACTTCAAATTTTTCTCTGTATATCATAATGTTGCCCATGGGTCTAGTTGTAGGATTTCAGTCTGGTCTTCATTATATTGAGCCATAAACCACACTGAAGGCTGCAGTCCCTAATCTGCATCAGGAGGCCCTTCAAGTTCTCTTCCCTTTCAACAAGCAAAGCTGTGTCATCTGCATATGTCAGGTTGTTACTCAGCCTTCCTCCAGTCATCAGGTCACATTATTCTTTTTTTGGGGGGAGGGGGGCAATCACTGCCCTCAGGTGGTGGGAGTAGGAGGTCCAGCCTTTGCTCCATGGAGCTGGAATCGAACCTCCATCCCAATGGGCCGCAGTCTACCCACAACCACTATGCCACCGGGGCTCAGCCCCAGGTCACATTATTCTTATCAACCTACTTCTCTGAATATTTGCTCAGCATACAGATTGAACAATTTATTGAGAGGATACAACTCTTATTTTAATATACCTCTCCTGATTTAAAACCCTCCAGTATGCCCTTGTACAATATATACAGCTGCCTCTTGATTTATGTAAAAGTACCACATGAACACCGTTAGGAGTTCTGGAATGCCTATTCATCTAAAGTCTATCAGAGCTTACCTTTATCAACACATTCAAATGTTTCGTATAAACAATGAAATACAAATAAGTATCTTTCTGGCATTCTCTGCTTTCAGCCAAGATCCATCTGACATCTCTAATGATGTCCTTAGATTCCACAGCCTTTTCTCAATCTGGTAAGAACATCTGGCACCTTCCTGTAAATGTTGGATGATCTTCACCAAAATTTTACTTGAGTGTGATATCAGTGATATTGTCCTATAGTTTGAGAATTTGGAGGATCACCTTTCTTTGGAATGAGTACAAATATGAGTCTCTTCCAGGGACTGAGCCAAGAAGCTGTCTTTCAGATTTCTAGGCACTAGTGGATGAGTGCTTCCAGTGCTTCACAGGTTTGTTGACTCTTTTCAATTGCTATTCCATCAATCCCTATAACCTTGTTTGGGGGAAATGCTTTCAATACAGCTTGGATTACTTCCTTCAGGACCACTGGTCCTTGCTCATGTGATACCTCTTAGAATGGTGGAATGTTGATTAGTTCTTTTAGGTATAGTGACTTTGTGTATTCTTTCCCTCTTCTTTTGAAGCTTCCTGCATTGTTCTATATTTTGCCCATAGAGCCTTTGAATATTATAACTTGAGGCTTGAATCTTTGCTTGAGTTTTTTCAGTTTAACATATATTGAGCATGTTCTTCCTTTTTGGGTTTATAACTCTATGTCTTTGTACATTTCATAATAATACTTTACTATGTTTTCTCAAGTTCCCTTTTGAAATTTTCTGTTCAGCTTTTAAAAATTGCTATTTTATTTATTTATTGGGAATTAATACATGCATCATTCCATCGTTCAATCACATCAAGCAGTATTGTACTATTACTACCGCAAGTAGTTTCAAAGCCTTCTTTTTCCTTCCTGGATTCCTTAACAATAGTTCCCTTTTAGGCCCCCATCACTGTACTCCCTCTCCCACCCCTAAACCCTTATTTTACTTGCTGTCTTTATAGGTTCATCAGTCCTGGGTTTTATCTCCTGAAAAACGTAAAAATATTTAATAAACATTCAAGAGCATAATCTCTAATGACATAGCTCATGTGAGAGCTATGTTCATCAATATGAACAAAGCAAAACATATAGTAAAGGTTGAAAATCCAATCAGACTTAACATGTTATAGAAAGGCGATCAACTGACATGGTTTTTAACCATTCAAGTCAGGTTTATAGTTTTGATCTTCTATAATCATCTCTCCAAAGTTCAGCTGTCTCATTTCATTTTGTCTTCCATTTATCTGATATATTTCATGATTAAGAACAAGTTTCAGAGTTTCTTCTGACATCCATGCTGGTCTTTTCTGAATTTCTTGACTTTTTAAGAACCTTTAGCTTTATTCATAAATGTTGCTCTTCCTATCATCACACAACTCATCAGGCTTTCTATCATTAGTGGTCAATGCAGCCGATCTGTTCCAGAAATACAGGGGGAGGGGGAGGTGGACTTGAGGCTGCATATTGGCTCTCTTGTAAATATATCTTCATTTTCTTCAGCTTCAACCAAATACACACATGAGCAATGACCATCTGTTCCAGAATCATTCACTGGCCTGCTTTTAGCTGCTGATACTGAGGTTCTCCGTTGCCTCTCCCGACAGAGGTAGACGATTTGATTCCTGTGTATTCCATCTGCAGAAGCCTATGTGTATAGTCGTTGTTTGTGTTGTAGAAAAAAGGGATTTCATATGAACATATTGTATGCCTTTCAAAATTACATCCTGTTCTCTCTAACCTCATTTCCATTACCAAGACAGTATTGTCAACCTAAAGAGTCTTCCTCTATATTTCCAAATTTTATAGTCCAGTTGCCACTAATAATCAATGCACGTTGATTGCATATTTGATCTATTTCACACTGAAGAAGTTGGTGTATAGTTACTTAATAAATATTTTAGTTAAATGATCAATAAATTAATTAACTCAACTAATACCAATTGAGTGTACTCTTTCCCAGGCACTGTTCTAGCAGCTTGATATAAATTTTTGAACCACTGAGATAGAAATTCCTGCTTTTTTAGTAGTATACCATTAATATCCCTCCAACAACATATAGAAAGATTTTAATAGCTTTCTAAATGCTTCCCTAACAAATTATTACAAATGTAGTATGTTAAAGCAACACAAATGCATAATTTAATTGTTCTGTAACTGTGATGTTCAAAATAAATAATACAGGACTAAAATGAAGAAATTGTTAGAAATATGTTCCTTTCTGGAGAATGTACTGGAATATATACAGTTCCTCACTTTCAATGTAGTGATTCGTTATGGCTCTTCTAGCCACAGTCTTTGTAACTCCCACCAAATGATGTTTCCTTGATGAGTGTAGAGGAAAAAATGGGAGAGATATTGATACAATACTGGTGTGAATGACTGGTAACCAAGTATGATTGCCATGCTGATGGATCTAAAATAAGTTATCTTACAAGCTGGGAGAGAATAGTTCTCACTGCCAGGAAATAAGAAGATCTGGTAGTGGAGTTCTTCTTTTGAACCTCAAGATGACACTGCATTGAATCTTTTGGATGTAAGAGGAAGCTGTGACAGACACGAGATGACTAACAGATGAGCAACAACTGCAGCAACAGAACCAAGAGCCAGAACAGGAGATAGAGTGCTGGACTTCTAAGTTCAGTAAGCAAGTGAATCTGCTTGCCTTAAGGCAGGCTGTTGGCTTTTCAAGTGGAATACCTCCAGGCGTTTTCCCCCTTGGGAAGTAAAAGAGGTCAGATACCACTCTAAAATCTTTCTGTATTTCATCACTCATGAGGGTTGTTGGCAGATTTTAATTCCTCAAGCACAGACCCCTACATCTCAGAACCAACATTGTGACATCTAATATTTCACACTATTATAATTTTTTACTACAGCCAGGAAAAGTCATTAGTTTTAAGAATCCGTGTAATTATATCAGGTCCACCAAGAGAATATAGGCTCTAAGATCCTCAACCTTAACAATATTAGTACATCTCTTTTGTCATACAAACTATTATATTCACAGGTTCTGGGGACAACATCAAGCAAACAACTTACCCCCAAGTTTGTTACTTTGGAGTCTGTTTTAATTTATAGTGACAATTTAGAACCATCACAGAGGGTTTTCAAGGCTGTAACTTTCTATAGGAGCAGACTGACACCATTTGTTCTGACAAAGCAGCTGGTGGGTCTGAACAGTTCTACTGTCCCATAGGGTTGCTATGAGTCAATGACAACAATGGAGTTTTCTTTTGTTTTCTTATGACCAATGAAAAATATCATCGCAGCATATTATTTTGAATTTGATGGATCGTGCCCCCTCCACTAGACTGTACTTCAAACAAGCCAATATGTTATATAAATTACATTTATTATTGACACCTATGCTAATACTTTTGTATTATATAAAATAAATGGCACTTTCTCCATACCTGACAAAAACCACGGATCAGCTGTTGATACTGAGCCAGCCTTGTTGTTGGAGGTACTTCCTAAAATGTATACATAACATTAAAATCAAGTTTTCGTACCATAAACTTGGCCTATCTTGGGAAAACTCCATTTTCAATACATCATACAACATGGTGGCATTCCTCTGTCTAGGTCATTGACCTGCTGTTTTACCCTTGACCTTATATTGGTTCAGAGTACTTGACTGGGATTTTTCTTTTCTTTTTTATGATTTGACTTTTAATCTCCCTATGTTGACCAGCTGACTATGAAGCTATGATATTCTAGTACCCTTCTACTGTGCTTATGTTCCAGGTATTGGGTGAGTCCTCTTCTACATGAGATAAACAAGTACCAACCTGACACTGAAAGTCAGGAACATCTTTTCCTCATGACAATTGATATTATACAGAGCCTTATATCTATGGCAAGGGGCTCTGGTGGTATAGCAGGCTACACAAGAAGCTAATAATCAAAAGATCAGCAGCTCAAATCCATGAGGTCTGTTCCATAATACAAAGATGAGGATGTCTATTCCTATAAATATTGAAAGTCTCAGAAACAGAAAATATCACTCTGCAACGGGATCAAGTCAATAGCGCCTATTGATTTTGTTTGCATGCGGACTTTTGTTCACCATTTATATTGATGCTGAGTAAGTGGTTATGCTTTGGGCTTTGATCTGCTCTCATAAATAGCCTATAAAAGTCTCAGAGGGAGTTCTACCCTGTCCTGCAGAGTTACCATGAATGGGGAGTGTGGTTTTGGCTTATATTGATGCCAGACATGATCTCAACTGGCCCGAGTTCCTCCACGCCACAACACTAAGGCTCAGTCTCCACATCATTCTAGCTTCTCAGCCCTTACCTTTCCCCCAAACTCAGCTCTGTGTTTATTCTTTGTTTCACTTAGAGGTCTCTCACTAATATTTCTCACTAATATTGCTCAAGTTGAGAACCTGGAAAAAAATTTCAATTCTACCTTGCTTTTAACCCAGATGTTCAATCACCCAATATTGTTTGGGTGTCTCCAAAAGAAAGAATGAAGGAGTACTGGGTCCTGCAGTATAAATATTTCTGTTTTAGAGGATAAAACCAATTCTCATTTCCAACCTTCCAAAAACTCTTGCCAACTAAACTCCCATAGGTCAATGCAGAAAGATCTGCATAAACTCTGGGCATAAACAAGAGACTTCTATTGAGGATTTAAAGTCCCAGCTGTGGTAGAAATACTATTAATTTTGAAGTCTTAAAGACCTGGCTTCTAATACAGTTTTCATATATACATTTATATATAGGAAATGCAAACAGCACCAACTTCATGGGGTGGTTTTGAAAATTAAATGAGATAATGAATAATGAGTATGAAAGTGTTTCCTAAACTGCAGATGTCAGCTGTTACCATTATGATTATCCTACTAATGCTCCCCTATCTCCTTACTGCAAGTATTATTACTGTGTATGTTGCAGGGTGAATATTTTAATGCTAATTATACAGATGCCTTCAGAAAACCATTGACCTTTGTTTTACTTTGTTAACGGAGGCCATTTTATTATCATTCTGCCCGTCAAGTGAAATTCTGGACAGTGTTCAATCTAATCAAACCTGCCAATAGGAGGCTTGGCTTTTCACAAAGCTTCATTCGGCCACCTCTTTGAAAGCACAGGCCAACATTTGTTTATATTTGTCTAATAAATCATACACTAACAAGATGCCAAATTCAGTCATCTCTGTTATGAATCAGACGCTGATTGCCAAGACTGAATTGGTCCCTCCTATTTTCCATCATGCGGTGCCACTACTATCATAGTCACTACTGCTATTTTACTATTTATAACATGACACTGTATATTTTTCCAAGATCTTTTTTCTTCTATGAGACAGTGTGATGGTCATGTGCTTACGCTAATTTCATGATTGAGAATGCAGGGGTGGAGTCTAGCCTGTTCATCTGGAAATAGCCATTGAGTAGCCAATGAGGCCTCCGTGTGGGCATGGCTTTCTCCTGAGACTTCTGGGAAATCTTGCGCTATTTCCCTCATGGAGATGAGAAGCTATCTTCCCCAGTTGTTGGGAGTGAGTCTCAGAGAAAATGAACTATGGACAAGATGGCAGTGTCCAAGGAGCTGGAGGAGCCATAGGAGAAGCCACACAGCTTTACCCTGATGGAACCAGACCTCTGAAGCTGGAGAAGTCATGTGGAGGCCCCTGCCATTAATGAGTTGCTTCTACCACCATTGGATACTGTTGATGGACCCTGAGCCCCGGAAGCGAGGAGCCCTGGGGAGACCCCTGCCAGCGCCGGGACTCTGCACCCACTGACCTGTGACTTCGTGAGTTGGAAGGAGACTTTATAAACTGGTATTGGGCATATGGGCTAATATCGGATTTATGACTTTGAACTGGACTGATTTGGGATGCTTTCTTAATGTCATATTCCTCTTGTATATAAACTGTACCCTTATATCCGTATGCATGTCTATGAATTTATTTCTCTAGTCTACCTGGACTAACAGACAGAGAGCTCCTCTAGAGTCGAAATTGTGTCTTGATAGCTGCATTGAAGTGAAGGAGAGAGTTTAAGGAGCTCTAAATTATAGGAGAATTCACCCATTTCAACCTTACAGAGCATATGGACCAGAGGGAAATCATTGCTAATATTACATGGATCTTGACTCAAAGCAGAGAACACACAAACAAAGATGTTTACTTGTGTTTCCTTGACTATGTAAAGGTATTTGACTATGTGGACCATAAAAAACTGTGGATAATCTTGAGATAAATGGAAATTCCAGAACACTTCAATGTGCTCATGAAGAACTTCTACGTGGATCCAGAGGAATTTCTTCCTGGATCCAATGAGTACAAGGGCATACTGAATGGTTTAAAATCAGGGAAAGTGTGCATCAAGGTTGTATCCTCTCATCATACTTGTTCAATCTCTCTGCTGAGCAAATCATCATAAAAACTGGATGATATAAAGAATAATGTGGCATCGGGTTTAGAGGAAGGCTTATGTGGCAGTCAGACACTCTGGTGCCAATTTGACTAAGAGTCTAGGGGTGAAGTCTAGTCTGTCAATCTGGATATAGCCAATGAAACCTCTGTGTGGGCATGATTTTCTCTGAGAATTCTGGGAAATCTCACGATATTTCCCCCATGGAAATGAGAGACCAGAGATTCAGTTCCTTGGAGACTAAATACTGACAAGATGAGATGACAGCATGCTGTTAGATACTGATTCCTGGAGGTTGGAGGAGAAGCCACATGGGCGTACCCGGATGGAACCAAACCTCTGGGGTCAGAGAAGCCATGTGGAGACTCCTGCCAGTGCTGAGATGCTTGGGAGGTCATGGGGAGACCCCAATCAGTGCTGAGATGCTCCTACTACCAATGGATATTGCTGATGGACCCTGAGCCCTGGAAATGAGGGGCCATGGGGAGACCCCTACCAGTGTGAGGATGCTTCTAATGCCAATGAATACACAAGACTCTGCATCCACTGGCCTGTGATTGTCCTCTTGTCATTGTATGTGTTTCATGAGTTGGAAGGAGACTTTATAGACTGGTATCAGACATATGGACTAATATCGGACTTATGACCATGGACTGAACTGGATTGGGATGCTTTCTCAATGTTCCATTCCTCTTGTAGAAAAATTGTCCCCTTATATGCATATGCATGTTTATGAATTTGTTTCTCTAGTCTACCTGGACTAACTCAGCTTATTAACAACCTGAGATATGAGGATGGCATAGACTTGCCTGCTGAAAGTGAGAAGAACTTGAAGGAATCACTGATGAAGATCAAGGATTACAGTATTCAATATAGAATATGACTCATTATAAGGGAGACTAAAATCCTCACAAGTGGACTAATAGGCAACATCATGATAAAAGCAGAAAAGAATGATGTTGTCAAGGATTTTTGTCTCAATTGTATCCACAATCAACACTCATGGAATCAACCAGTCAATAGACCAAAATATACACTGCATTTTGTGGATCTACCACATAAAAACTCATTGGAGTATTGAAAAGCAAGGATTTTACTTTGAGGAATAATGTGCACCTGACCTAAGATATTTGCAATGGCCTCTTATGCTTCTCTAAGTTGGACATTGTCTGAAGCAGAATCAATGCATTTGATGTGTAATGCTGAAGAAGAGTGTTGAATTTTGGTTCTGGCAACAGTTCACTGTTAAAGGACAAACTGATGTGTCTTGGAAGAAGTACAGCCAGAACACTTCTTAATGGCAAGAATGGAGAGACCTCTTCTTACATACATTGGATATGTTTTCAGAAGAGACCAGTCCTTGCAGAAGAACTTCATATTTGGTAAAGTGGAAGGCCAGCTAAAAAGAGGAGTGCCCTCAAAGAGATGGATGGACACATGGGCTGTAACATTGAATAGGGATATTTGTGAGGATGGTATAGGACTGCACAATGGTTGGTTCCACTGAACACAAGATTGTTATGAGTCAGAACTGACTTGATGGCATGTGAAACCAATGACACACTAATAGAGCTTTGTGTTCTAGCAAATTTGACTTGTTCCAGGATTTCAAATAAAATGTGAAGGAAATAAAGAAAATACAATCCAAAATTCTGCAATTGATCTTTCTATAGCAATTTAGAGGTGTGACCAGTAGTTTGTGAGTGCACTCTAAATTAGATGAATTGTTACAAACACTTTGTAGTAGAGAAATGTGCAAAGATAAATGGTTAATTTGAAACTCTCACCTCTTGAATGAAATATGTTGTGCCTTCTGGATAAGGGAAATGAGTTCAGGTTTAATTTAGAGAATAAAGTCACAATGTTCCAGACACAATACAGATATGCCGATGGGAACACAGATTAGAAGGGAAGGCATTTTCTCATTTACATAGTTGTTCTCCTAGGAATTTTCACTCTAATGTTCAAAATAGTAACGTCACATGTCAGAATAACGAATAATCCTTTTAACCCTTGGCTTACATTAAAATAAGATGTTTACACTACAGAATCCAATTTTGAAGGAACTGGTACCATTGAGCAACAGTGAAAACACATCAGCCAGGTAAAACTATATCAGCAAGTTTTCAGAACTACTGGAGCAGACTTTCACTCTCTGCCCTCAAATCTTACTGTGTACGACAATCATTGGAGGGTCTTGCTCAAATGTACATTCTTATTTAGTCCACCTGGAATGGAGCCAAAAAGTCTTCATTTCTAACCATGTATCAAGTCATGTCCATGTTACATGGTCTATCAAACATATCTTAACTAGCCGGGCACTAGTAGACACTGCAAATAAGAACATTCACCATCAATGAGATTTCCAATTAAACTGAAATTCCATGAGGCTCAGTATGCTATAGGACTAGACAGTGTTTCATTCTGTTGTACATCGGATGGTTATGGATTGGAACCAGCTTGATGGTGTCTAACGACAAAAATCACCTTTGAAGTTATCATTGCTTGAATGAATAGCCTTGAAACAGATGGATTCCATTAGTCCAAATTTAGACTCCATATAAAATTTGACTTCAGCAATCATGAAGAAATGATCATATTTTTGGCAGGCTAAGTTATTTTGTTGTTCTTTTTTATTAATGGTACTTTGGGTGAAATTTAACAGATAAAATTAGGTTTCCATTAAATAATTCATACATATTTTGCTGTGTGATATAAACTGGAATAGCCTCAATGTAACAGAACTCTTTTTGCAACCTCCCTAGGTTTCCTGTTTCTATTGTCCCTTCTTTCCTGTCCCTTCCTGCCTCCTAAGCTTTGTCTGGGGGGGGGGCAAATGACTGCACTGCTCTTTGTTGTGCTTTGGTTGACTCTATTGGAGTTGTACTGTGGAGCAGCGCATTCCCTTTATAGATCTATTATTTGTCTGAGAGTTGGCGTCTGGTGGTAATGCAATTTCAAGCTTGCTGAGTAACTAAAGGCTATAAAGTCTGGGGTGCTAAATTTCATGTAACTTACAAGACTTCTTTTTTAAAGTCCCTTTGTCACTGGTTCAAGTCAAATGTTGCTTCTTAGGTGAATTACCAAAGGCCAAATCTATGGATAGGAGTCAGGCTTGCATAGTGGTTATGCATTAGGATACTTACTGCACGGCGGGCAGTTCAACAACTTTGGCTGGTCCTAGGGAGAAAGACGAGGCTTTCTACTCAAGGCAAGAGTTAGTCTGAGAAACACATGGGGACAGTTCAACCCCATCCTGTAATGTAGACGGGGGTTGGCATCAGTTTGATGGCAGAGTTTGGTTCCTTGTATTTATTTTTTTAATCTGTGAGTTGGTGTAGAGTGTTCCATAGCCCCGCTCCAAAATAAAGCAGAAATGTCCTTTGTATATGGCACTAAAACAGACTCTCATCTTAAGGGGGTATGTACCAATAATGTGGTAGCTGGTGGAAGTAAAAGAATTACCTTTTTCAGTGGTTGCCCTCTTAGTATTTAGTCATGCCCTAGAGTTGTGAAGCAGCATCCTCATTAATCCGTTCTCCATATCACTAAAAACACTTATTTTGGCTAAGGATTGAGTATGATTTTTAAACTAACTGAAAGAACAACTACCATCTTCAGCCAGCACAGACACTTCCTTGGCATTATTCAAAATCCATCAGCTCTCACACTCCACTTATTTTCACTCTGATTTCCCGACACTCACTAATCCTTTTTGTTCTCAGTTTCTTCCTTGCCTCAAGCAGTTGGTATACTGTCAGAAATTGTGAATAAACTACAACTTGGTGAGAGAAATCTTATTTTAACTGCACTTAAAGTAGGTTGCTATTCAACCTGATGATGAATTCTTTGTGTAAAAAAAGAAAAACAATCTTCTTTTCTGAATGATCATCCCAAACACCTGCTACTATGTATTTTGTAAAATTTAGAATCACATGTCTCATTACGTTTAGCAGAATAATTCAAGTAAATCGGTTTTGTCTAATTTGACAAAGGGAACCTGACATTCATAAGATCCTGAGCTACCTGGGGCTAGCAACAGCAGGAGAAGTCTACAAGCAGCAGAGATGAAGGGGGAGGGGGTAAAATTAATGGACCAGAACTTATGGAAACCTGCATTTGTATGAAAGCTCCCTCCTGTGACTTTTAAATGCAGGATCAAAATCATGTGCTTCCTATTAGCCAATCCCAATCTGGATTGACGTCCACAAAGAGAGGTTGATCTCCTGAAGTACAGAGTAGGGTAGAACAATTGCAAAAGGAACTTGAGGAACTACAAGGGCATGCCAGGCACAGTGAAACTTCCAATACCATACAAGAAATAGAAAATTTGAAGTTAAGTCTACTCATTTTTCTCTCTCCAAGTAGGCTCTAGATGCTCAGCAGCCAGACTTTGATTCTTCTTTGGAAGTTAAAAATGAAATTTTAAAAACTCAAAAAAAATGTTGCAAGTGAGACCCAAGCCTACCCTGTAATTACTGTGTTAATGCCTTCCTTGCTTTCTTAAAGCACGAGTTAATCTGGTAAGCATGGTTCTGCCTTTGTGAATGAAAGTTGCTGAAAGTTTTGTCCTATCACCAATGCCCACTGTTTTTGTAAACCATGTCCAATCACTTAATACTTCAATGTGTACAAGTCAACAATTCAAATATTATGGTCTGAAGCCAGCCTATTCTTGTATACCTTCCTTTTCTCCACAGTGTTTTAAAATATGTACCACTGGCTAAATTAATAACATTAACCATAGAATTAATTTATGCCCCATGGAGATGATGTATAATGTTTTCTATCATAAAATAATGATGTCACTAAAGTAAACCAAAGACATGTAGAAACCATATGTATTTGAATGGATTTGGGGCTCACATTTAAGTCTAGTCCCAATTCTTCTACATTAGCCCTGCATTAGCCCTGCTCAACCCCATGAAGATCTCACTGAAGATAAGGGTACTAGAGCAAAGTATGGTAAAGAAAGCAGATGGTGCTAGGCTATCAGACAGAATAGCCTCTGGGATCTCACAGGTTTGTCTTATAAGAAGCAGCCATCTAAATGAGGTATAAATGAAGTCCACATGGCAGAAACACATTAACCAGTGAGATTCAAAGATTGCAAATAATAAAATACAAATATAAAGGAAGGAGTAGAATCAGAGCTTACTGTGAACAGCCAACTGACAGAAGACTATGGATGACAGTGGAAATCCAAAACCCATTGGTGAGTCCCGCACGAATTAATCCTCCAGTGAATCCCCTCAGACCATAGTTGAGGGGTGTGAGTAATTTTGCTATCAGACAGAGAGCACTGAAAAGTCTACGATAGCAGATGCCTTTAGGTTAAAATGTAATAACATACAATTTGATCCCCTTCTGACCCATTTTAAAATTAAAATATAGTCTTAGTCTGCTTCCATTTTGAGATTTATTTGGGTTTTGTGTAGCCACTATGGCTTGCATTTTGGTTTGTTTTTCTATTTTACTTCTTATTTGTGCTTCGTATGAGTTCCTGTTTATGAAACTCAGGATGGGCACATCTATACCAGTGGTTTCCCACACTTCCTCATGACATGACCCTTTCATACCATTTCCTCATGTTGTGGTGACACCTCAACTATATAATTATTTTCATTGCTACTTCATCACTGTCATTTTGCTACTGTCATGAATAGGGCAACCACTGTGAAAGGGTTATTCAAACCCCAAAGGGGTTGTTACTGACAGGTTGAAAACTACTGATCTACACAGAGTGCAAGTGGATTGATACTTGCCCAGAGACATGGCAGAGATATGGGGGTGGGGGGGCGAAGAACGAGGAGCCAACAACAATAAGCATGAGAAGAAAATATTCTGAAATTGATTGTGGTGATTATTGTACTAATCTACTTCATATTATTGAATGCTTACATTTTAGCATAGGTGAAGTATATAAAATTGTGTGTTTTTCATGTCAGAAGTAAAATTGAGAGATAAAATGTTCCCAAACTAAAGTAAAAAAAACATATGGAAAATAAATAGTGAAAGAAAAATAATAGGAGCAGAGAATGGAGTTCATAGTGGCAATGTCCCATGTGAATAACAATGATAGGAGTTCCAGAGTAAGGAATAGAGGAAATGGAGGAAAAATTACTAAATAGCAAAATTCAGGGAAATTTTCCAGATGGATTTCTAGACTGAGAGAATTTATTATGTCTCCAGCACAAAGGGTCAGAGCAGACCCTCAACAATATAATATTATCATGTAATTTGAAATTGCATGCTACTGGGAGGCAAATTTTCAGAAGGGGATGAGAGCAGAAACCCTCTGAAATAAGATTATTTCTGATTTTTTGAAAGCCAAGAGGAAAGCTATAATTTCTGAGTTAACATGCTTTTCAATCTACAGTCAGCTAAACTAGCTAAACCTAACTAGACTTTTTTTTTCAACTGTGCAAAATCTCCAAAAATTTTCTCCTACCATATTTTTCACATTGGGTCACTGACCGACCTGTTATACCAAACAGAGGGGACAGGATAACAGAAGAGGAAAAGGAATTCAGGAAACATGTATCTCAGAGGTAAACGTATCCAAGAATGACCCATGGAATAAAGGGACGAATACTCAATGTATTTGTACCCCTTGAGGGGAGATTTAGATATTTGAGAGAAGGAGCTGAATTAGTGACAAGCACGTGGAAAATTAAAGAAGTATAGCAGCAGGTAATACATTGGCTTAATGGGAAAAATAGTTTGCAGGGAAAAAAGAAAGAACCACGATATTATAGGTAGCTCGGCTACATCATACTAATGTAAACTCTGAATATGCAGTAACATTATGACATAACTGTAGGAAAGATACAGCAACAACATTCGCAATTGCAGGACAAGAAAAGATTGCTAAACCATCATTTTTCCCAACTGAGAAAGTACTCAATAATTTTTAAACTTGAAATATAAAACAGAATATAAATAAAAACATATCACTATAGAGAAATAGAAAAAGTATACAAAGATAGAGCTAAAAGACTATCCTTTCTGCATTAATTCATTAAGAATTAATAATTTGTGTGTATGTACATTTCTCTTGTGATTAAAATGTTCCATGAAATATATGTAAAAGTTGTAAATTAAGTAATATAAAAATGTACTTCTGTCATTTTAGGGGTATAATACCTCACAAGATAAAATCTATAACTCCTATCTTTCTTTCTGTGATTATCTGAGAATATGTTGCAAAGATATTTGTTATCCCAGCTGCTTCAAAAATGATAATTTTATAAAGACTGTTGTACTTGAAGTAATTGTTTCTCCTGGTTATTTTGTTTAATAAAGCAGGAATATAGAACCTAGATACTTCTTTGAGAATTTCTAAAATTCCTACCATAACGATTATCTCTGAACATTTATCTAACTTCTTATAACCTGAAACTACTTTGAAAGACTGACACAACCCCTAACAACACACACTGGAGACTTAAAATAATTGTAACCCCTTTGTAAAATAGATAAGTATTACAAATTTTACTTTCTAAGACTGGCTTTTCTTGTCAAGAACGTTGATGACCAGTTTCTAGTCATCATGTGTTTACAAGATAACTTGAAGGTTGGACATTAAAACTCTTAATTTAACTGTTGTGTAGTGGTTGCACATTGCGCTGTGATCTGCAGGGTTGGCGGTTGGAGATCACTAGCATCTCTGCTAGAGAATGAACGGAGTTTCTACTCCTGTACACACTTACAGTCTCAGAAGCCCACAGGGGGTTGCTATGAGTTATTATGAACTCAACGGTTGTCAGTGAGTGCTTCAACATGCTTCAACACCACAGAACATTGACAAGGATTTTCCCCCTCTGTTTTGTATGTCTCTTAAAACCTCTGCTAGGAAAACTTTCGCATCCATTTCATCTTTCTCTTAACTGGAATTATGAAACAGATATGACTTCAGACTGTGTTTGGTAGTGAATGTAAACTGGGAAATACACTATGAAAACATAACTATGAAACCTACAATACCTCTGCGGGATAATTAGAAAATAATCTGTCTGTGGCTCCCTAAAGAAACTGAAGTTAAAGAAACAAAAACATTATCATTCCAAATTAAAAAGTGAAAACAATCATAACTCAAGGTACTTTGCTACCCAGTTATATAACTTCATTCATTTAATGCTGAAAACAAGAATGTGGAAAAAGTGCTATCATTACAATGCCCATGTTCTACCTAGTGCCTAGTGGAGACAGGGACAAGGTGAAGTGTGTCCTACTAGGAGGTCAGAGAGAAGTATCCTTGGGCAGCATCAAACCTCTTTCTCACTCTGGTAAAGCATTTCATATTTAACTCTCAGCTAATGATGATACCTCAATAGATGCCAGTTGTGTGCTAGAAATACAAGATCAGTTGAGTTGAGCACAGGCACTCATTCAGTGTCAACCTCACTGCTATTTTGTACAGTTTACCTATAAGTCTTGTGAGTCTGCTCAAATCTTTAAAAAAAGAAAGAAGAAACACTAAATCTGTGGACAGCAAAAGTCATGAAATTCTTCCAAAATAATACATTCTAGATTGATCTAGGTAGACTTGCTTTATTTGACTCATCACTTGACCGTCTGGATGCTTTGACTTGTTTGAGGGATAGTGATTCATTGTCCATTTTATTGACAAAATATTCACATTCCTCTATTCCACTTAATGGTTTCTATCTGCTTATGAGAATGTATTTTAGGTTTTTCTCTGTATGATGTATTCTATGCATTTCATAAAACTTGTCACTATCTGACAAAAGTATATAGGGTATAAATTTATTTATATATTATTAATATATGTATATACATATTTTTGTCTGAAATATAAATTCCTTGAGGGCATGATTTTTTCTCTTGTTCGCTAGTATATCTCTTCTAGGTGGAACAGAGTCTACCACATAAGTATTGAGTTAATACTTGCTAAATAACTGAACAAATTAATTAATCAAGTGTTTTTCATATGTAAAGAGCTGTTATCATAGATGTCAAAGAGAAACTGTAAACATCCTAGCATTACGTTACATAAAATGTATATTACAAATGCATTATGTTTAGAATATAGTTAAATTCCAATGATGACTTTATTTCTAGACAAAAGTCTTTAGAATTGTCTTAAAAAGACTTTATTACTTTGAGCTGACTTCTAATTTTGTCTCACTCAGAAGTGATCATGTCGCCAAGAAATACATTTCTATCTAAATTCTAATTTACAGAGCAATGGAAGTTGTTTGCTAGAAAAAAATCATTGACAAGATTACCTAGATGATAGATACAAGTGTTCAATGAACATTTTTATTTCTAACTCATTTTAGCTCTGTCTTTTAGCAAGCAGGAGGAAGCAAATCAATTGAGAACTCTTCCAAAAACTTTGTTCCAGTCTTGTGTATAATTTACCATCTTTTCATTATATCCCCAATGCATCTATCACTCATGTACCATGCCCCAAGCATTTTGGTAAGAGGCACTTCATGAATAAAGTGTACAAGTGTCTGTAAAATTTTTAAGAAGGATACCTCAGGCATGCTTGAAATAGAGCTCATATTTGACACTTCATACTCATAATAATTCATACTCTAGGGGCCTTTTTACATCTTGTACGTCAGGAGGGCTGGAATACCTTCACAAAACAAATGGGAATATTTCCCCTTTCTGTGTGCCATCTTTGCAAATATGAATGATTTAAAGCTGTTCCTTCTCCACATGATATATTTTCAAAAGTTTCAGTCAACAAACATTACCTCAGGCCAAAACATTCTGTCCTTTGGTGATAATCTGGCATGGCTTAAGCTCTCACACTATACATATGAACACTTCATATTACTAGTTTGGCCAGCTGTTTGGTGTATTTTTTCCTTTTAATTTACTATCTGGTACAGGAAAATGTAAAGATTTGCAAAATAAACTCTCGATGAAGGGAAAATGTTTGTGAAATATTGGGGAAGGGGTGGCGCACAACATTATCATCTACTGAAAGTTAAATGATAATTGGAACACAATACTTGGAATATTTCTTAAATATCTTCTTCATCCCTAGTCCACTCCTCCTGATATTCTGAATGTTCAATTAACTTAATTCACTGCTCGAAGCTACGCTACAAAGCATCACAATTAAGAAACCACATACTGAAGTAAAGCTACTCTTGTTGAAGACAGATAACTTCTTAATTGCGGGAACCAGAAACCATCTTTAATAATTTTCAGTATTAAGTTTCTTAAATACTCTGACATTTGAAAATGTTAACTAACGTCTCTCACTCACTACCAAAGTAAACAAACAACAATCTGCCATTGTGCATTTAAAGAATCAACAAACCCAACTCATTCAATGCCATGGAGTCACTTTGACGTCATAGCAACCCTACAGTTTCCCAGCATGAACATCATAATGGAAGCTGACTGCCTCAACTTACTTGAGCCCACCCAAATTGGGTTAATTTGAACCACTGAGTCACTGTAGCACCTTGTAGAATGAATTTCAAAAGCAAACTCATTGCCATCAGGTTGACCTTGACTCATACCCAACCTAGAAAAGATATATTCAGATTGAGCTTAGGCTTCCCCATAAAAAACTTTAGGTTCAAGTTGACCAGAAGACAGCTAGATACATAAATAAGAAATCAGGAGAAAACACTATATTAGAAAGTAGCACTCCCTTGGTTTTCATTCTACTCCAGTGGCCACTAACTACCCTTCTGCATTTGTCTGATTCAATACACAGCTATAGATCATAGTCTCCTTTGCTTCATCCTCAAACATGTTCTCTTTCATTTCATATACTCCCTCCTGATGATTTCATGCATGCAGTTTAATGAGCAGCTATGGCTTGGGATTTCCTAAAGAAGTGATATATTTGACAGGAGAGCCTGGGAAGCACTAATGTTGTGGGTTTGGTGCCATCAAGTTTGTTCAAACTCATAATAGCTGTACACCAGAAGGAAGCAAAGCTCAGTTCATTCTACTCCTCCAAATTATTGGGTTTGAACTCAGTAATCCATTATTGCAACCATCATGCTACCTAGCAAAGCATGCTGTCCCTTTACCTACAGCAGTGATTCTCAACCTGCAGGTCATGACCCCTTCAGGGATTGAACAATCCTTTCACAGGGGTCACCCAATTCATAAAAGTAACAAAATGAAAATTATGCAGTAGCAATGAAAATAATTTTATGGTTTGGGGGGTCACCTTGAAATGAGGAACAGTATGAAAGGGCCGTGGCATAAGGATGGTTGAAATCACTGCTTAACACCAATTGATCTATGCTAATAACATGAACAAAGGAAGTGAAATGAAGTCAGGTCATCCTTGGTTCTAAAGCACATCCTAGCTGTACTTCAAGACAGATTTGTTTCCTGTTTTGACAGTTCATGTTACTTTTCTAGTACCATTGTTGCTATTACCATAACTCACATGTATCAATTCTTTAGCCCTACAAAGTCAATGTTCAACTCTCATATGTGTGGGAGGTGACTGAAAATATGATGACAGGTCAGGAATACCTTATACTTCAAAGTAACATCCTTGTTCTTCGTAACTTTAGTTTTGATTTCTTCACTGTTGCTACCATGAACATTGGTTGTGGATTCAATCGAGATAAATGTCTCTGGATTTTAAACCAAGCAGTATCCTTTTATTCTGTCCAAATAACTGTTGCTTGATGCACATATTGGTCCCACAGGAGAAGAATGAAGGAGTCTAAGATTCCCATTTCTCCCAATGTTACCTATAGATTGTTACAATACACATGATTGAATACACAGTTCATAAAATACAAGCAAACCTGGTTTCTGCCAAGATCCCTCTGACATCAGCAATGATATCCCTTCTGCTACTTCTCATTTTAAATATGGCTTGACTTTCTGGAAGCTCTCTGTGGATGTACTGTTGCAACTATTTATTAAGGACCTCAAACAAAATTTTAGTTGCATGTGATATTAATGGTACCATTCAATAACTTCTGAAATCTGTTGGGTCACCTTTCTTTGGAATGGGTACAAATATGGATGGATTGGTATCTGTCTTCCAAATACATTGGAAAGTATTTGCTTCATTAGCTTGCTGAAACATTTATATTTGTATGGAGTTAATTCCAGGAAACATGATTTTCACTAATGTCTTCAGGAAAGCTTGTGCTTCTTCCTTCAGTAATATATGTTCTTGATCATATGATGCCTCTTGAGATGTTTTAATGTCTACCAATTCTATTTGTTTCAATGACTCTGAGTCCCTCGTTCATCTTTTGATGCTTCATGCATTGTTCAATATTTTGCCTATAGATCCTTTTAATATCACAACTTGAAACTTAAGTATTCTCTTCAGTTCTTTCAAATTAAGATACACTGTATCATTGTGCATATACATAAATGACAAATTAAACCCATTCATTGCCCTGGAGATAAGCTGAATGTGTTCTTTCATTTTGTTTTCTAACTTCATGCCTTTAAACATTTCACTATAATGCTTTGTCTTCTTTAGTTGCTATCTTAAAATGTTCTTCTTCAGCTCTTTTGTTTCATAATTTATTTCAGGTTCATTAGCCACTCTATGTTCAGGAGTAAGTTTCAGAATCTCTTCTGATAGTCACATTGATCTTTCTTCCTTGTCTTTTAATAACCTTTTGTTTTCTTCATGTATGTTGTTCTTGAAGTTATCCCACTCATCTTAAGTTCTTCTGTCATTAATATACAATGAGACAAATCTATTCTTGATATGCTCTCAAAATTCAAACGGGATATACTCATGCATTGGCTCATGAAGGCTTGTTCTAATTTTCTTCAACTTAATCAGAACTTACACATGAGTAATTGATGGCCTGCTCCACAGTCATAAGTTTTGATTCATTTTGACTGCTTTTCCATAGTCTGTTCCAACAGTTCTAGTCATAGATATTATACCATTGAAGATAGTATTGTACATCAAGACAGATTTTTAAATGTTCTTTGTGACCATGAATGAAATAGCATTCTTCTTTAATTTGTCATAGTAAATCATGATTGTCTAATACAAAATGTCCAACACTGATAGAACACTAGAAAGGCAACACAGGGAAGGGAAAAGAACAGGCAAAAGGCAAATATTCAAACAATTGATTCCTGTAAGTAGAGTGAATGCCCAGTAGAAGACTCTTGGAAAAATTATATATGTACCTGAAATTTATCCTACTTGAGAGGCAAGGAAACTTAGAGAGTTAAATTCCAACTTATTAAGTATTAGACTAAGCATGTATATGCCATTCATTAGCTCAGGAATTCTGGACTGACTCTTCTAACCTGCTATAAACATATATAAGTCAACCCTGTCACTAGAAATAATGCTTAGAAAAACAAACAAAAACTAATAACAAAAACCAATAACTATAAATGTAACCAGCATGTACTATGAAGATAAGGACCTAGGAATCATGGAACACTTGGAGGGTCTGTTTAATATATGTCAGTGATTCACAAATCTCTAATGTTAGCACAAGCATAATATTGAGAAGCTAAATTCTGTTTTCAAACCATGAGAAGTTATCTAAAATGAACTATTGTTCAAATGATCCCACATTCAAGAATTAAAAGTCAAGATATGGAAACAAAGAAACATGAGAGAACCAGAAAAGATAAAAGCAAATATTTCGGATTTAGAGTAAAGTGATAGAATTTTGTTATTAAAAGTGAGTCACCATTACATGAAACTTAGAAATGCAGATCTACAGAATTAGAATCCATATTCACAAGGTCATCACATCCCGTACCATGTATACATATTAAAGTTTGATATATATATATATATGTGTTTGATATATATATATATATATATATGTGTGTGTGTGTGTGTGTGTGTGTGTGTGTTTTGTCCAATTTAGAACTTGGGTCTCCACAGCTGTCATGGATTGAATTGTGTTCCTCAAAATAAGTGTCAATGTGGCCTAGTCATGAATCTTAGGAGTCTGGTAGTTGTGTAATGATATAATTCATCTCACTGTTGCATATTCACATTCTTTGACCCCAAAGTCCCTGTGCTGACAACCTTCTAGACCCAGGGACAAATGTATTGTAAGATGCATGGAGAGCAACAAGAATCATAGGTCCTGCACATATTGAAAGTAGGAAGGGACATTCCTCCAGACACAATAGTGAAAGCAAACATTCCCTGGGAACTAGAAACCTAGTTACGAACTTCTAACCTCCCAAACTGTGAGCATAAATTTCTGTTTATACAAGCTACCCACTTTTACTGGTCCAGCTGAATTACAGTCTCTTAAGACCACAGAGGCCAGCCCAGCCTGGTCCTCTGGGGTCACCATGATTTGGTATCAATGTGATGGCAGTGAATTTAGTTTTGCAAAGATAACTAAAACAATAACCAAGGCTTTTGTTTCTGCTTGTTAAATACATTGCACGCTTATATTTGTAGAACTCTGGTGGTGTAAAATTTTAGAGTTGGTCTGCCATTCATAAGGTCACAGTTGGAGGCTACCAACCGCTCCATGAGGGAAAGACCAAGCTTTATACTCCATGAACAGGTAGAGCCTGGGAAACTCACCTGGGCAGTTCTACCCTGTCCTATAAAGATCCCTATGAGTTGGCATTGGGATAAACCCAAATAGAACCAAATCCACTGCCACTGATTTAATTCAACTCACTGTTATCATATAGGATAGAGTTCAATTTGCCCCTTTGGGTGGCTGGCACTTTAAATCTTTAAGGAATCAGAAAGTTTCATCTTTCTTCCACAGAACGGGTGGTGGGTTTGAACTCCTAAACTGGCAGTAAGCAGCCTGATGGATAACCCAATATACAACTAAGGTTCTGACTTAATAAACAAAAATGGCTTCACCAAAAATGTGGACTCCTCTTTAATATGCCCACTCACCATCTCTCTGGTCATCTTCCAGTGCTAAAGTTCAAGTTTGGAAACTTTCCAAAATATTATTACAATAACCTTTTCTTTTTTGGTCTTGTTGCTTTCTGGCTCTTCTTGCACCAATTGATCCTCTAAATTGACACAGAGAAATTCTGTAAAGTACAAATTACTATACTGTCCCCTCACTTAAATAATACAGTGGTTGCCCATCACCTTTAGCACAAATCCCAACTACTTAGTCTGGCACCCACTCACCCTGTTACAAGTATCTCACCCTAATATAGTTACTATAATTTAAGCATTAAATTTAGTACTCAACTTCTTGTCAATCAAGACATAATGGCATAAAGGACATGGGAATTGCATAACCTTCATTTTAAAAGTTTGGTATTTTTAAAAGTTTCTTCTTTATTTCCTGAATTTCATAGGAGGTCTTCTATAAAAGGACTCCTCCTTCTGAGTATGATGCCCCATGGGATATTTGCAATTTAGTCTGCATTTTACACCTTTTAGGATTAATATCTGACGTGTTAGTTTTAAAGCTTTCTGTAGAGTTCTAGATTTACTTTACCTCGAAGTCATAAATCAATTCTTTTTTATCCATGCCTAAGTCCAACTAGAGCAACTTCATGCAAGGTTGGAACCATGTGGACACTGCTTAAATATGAGGGGAACACAAACCACTTCCATTTTGTGAACATTTTTTAAAGGTAGAAATGTATTTTTGGTATTTGATGTGGGGACATTTGAAATGGGGGATCAAACAACATAATGGAAAATGGCTTTAAGAGCATGTTTCAATAATTTATATCCTTGCCTTGTTTATAAACCATGGCTAAATGTTGAGGATTACATCCTCAAGAAATCAAAACAAAACAGCAACAAACCTATGGACCTTGGTTGGGGTCCGAATGCTTAGTTTGCATGCCAAGTTGCAGCGTTGCTGACAACATGAACCAAAACAAGTTAATCTACTTGCATTAATTTCTTCATATATTAAATGGGAATAAGGATACTAAGTCAAAATGAGAAACGAATTGGCCAACAAATGTGAAAATACCTAGAACAGTGTCTAGAATAAAATGCACAGAAACTAAATATGAGAATCCTTCTTATATTCTGCACAATATGGCATACAGAAAATAATTGTTACGTCTCTTGGTCACCCAAAGAAATTGACCCAAGCTATAGTATTTTCAGTCTCCTCATATGCATGCAAACGCAGGACAATCATTCTGGAAAATCAAAAAACTAAATTGCATTTCTAAACTACAATATCAATGAAGGATGTGGATATACCAGGAACTGCCCGAAGAATGAATAAATCTGCCTTGGAAAAACTACAAACAGTGTGCACTTTCGAAAGGTCAGTGCAAGACTACGTGTTATCTTTTTCTGGAGAGGGCCATACTTCGGAAAAAAACTTCAAAAAACCCATTGCCATCAAGTAAATGCTGATATATAGTGACCCCCTGTGGGTTTCTGAGACGGTAGCTGCTTACAGAAGTAGGAAGCCCAGTCTTTGTCCCTAAGAACTGTTGGTGGTTTTGAACTACTGACCGCGAGGATCACAGCCCAACACACAGTCACTATACCAACCGGGCTCCTGCACTTGGTCAAATAGAGGGTCATTTTTAAAAGGAGGAAAGGCTTCAATGATATGGACTGGCAAAGGAGCTGGAACAAGGAGTTCACACATGGCATAGACCAGGCAAGTTTTCCATGGGGGCGCAATGAATCGACCAACATGAAAACATCTCACAAGTGACCGGGCTTTGAATCCTTTACCCATTTTGATAAATCTTCCTTAACCACCATCTGCTGTCTGTACTCATGTATAAGCCGAGTTTTCCAGCACATTTTTAAATGCCATTTGTTGTGGTAAAATTAGGTGCCTCGACTGATATTCAGGTCGGCTTATACTTGAATATGTATGGCACGTTGTTAGTGATTGCCTTAAAAGTAAATCTACCAGAATGAAACACAATCCACCGTATCTAATGTGGCAATGCAAAAGCAGGGGTGAGTGTTCCAAAATATGTAAAGCAAAAACTCACTGCCAGCAAATCAATGCTGACCCACGGAGACCGATAGGATGAGACAGAACTGCTCTTGTTGGTTTCTGAGGCTTGGTGGCGGTGAATAACTCCTTATGGGGACAGTGTGCCTCATCTTTCTCCAGTGGAACAGCTGATGGTTTCGAACTATCGATTTTGCAATGAGCAGCCCAATGTGTAAATCCAACATGGCCCTGGGGCTCCTAGAAAAAGCAAAAGTGGTAGAAGTACAAAAATAAAACACAATTCTTAGGGAGGAATTCAGTGTCATTCCCTAAGAAATTGGTAGAACAAATAAGCAAAATATAAATGCCTAAATATATAAAATACAGCAACACTAAATAAATGTTGACTTCATTTAAAGTATAAACAAGAACATGTCATCAAAAGAAAGAGAATTTTTTTAAATGTCATTGATTGTTTTCTGCTCCCTCCAAATTATGTGAAATATTTTCCAAAAATATCAAACAGGACATAACTAAATCTGTTGGAGCGATGTAAATAGTACATGATCTGGTATTTTCGGCAAACTAGCCATGAATAATAAATTATACTCAGTTGAAAGTGTAAAAAATCTATTTGGAGTAACTTCAATTAAAATGTAAGTCAAATTGCAAGTATGAACTGTTCACAATTTAATAGCACAAAAAGGCCTATATATAAAATATATAAAATGAAGGCAAAACTTGTTCAGTGAGCAATTTGGGAAATGAAGAAACTATTTTTCAGAGGGTAAGTCAAAAAATACTGCTACAAAATCATTTAAAAATAACCTGTACCAAAGAAAAATAACAAATGTGAGGCTATTGCTTAGCAACATCTAGGTCTATATGCCTCTGACAGAGATGTTTCCATCTCTTTAACCCTTTCCCAAAGAATTCTGTACTCTTCCATTTGTACTGGGTCAAAACGGTAGCTGTGGCTTCCTACATGGACTCAAATCATGTTGTTTTGAATCTAATTTGAGTTTCAGGGCCAAATCAAATTCTATAGGAGCCATATTGGGGATGTGAGGTATTTGGGATAAGGTTTTTCAATGAAATTCTCAAAGTGCAATGTCATGATATAAAGAACTTACTTAGGTGCAAGTTTCCTGGCCTTTGTCTTGAAAAATGCAGTTGTATATTAAATATAATAATCCTCCAAAGAAGCTCTCATAGTCATCCTGGGTCCTTCAAGAAAATCTATCAAGATTGCTACTGTGGAGCCTCCCAACCCAATCACCCCAATATTCTTAGATCCCTAATCTCTATGTCATGAACTTGACCGGACCACAGGTTCTCCAAAGCCGTTATTCTCAATGAACCCTATTTTGAAAGGCACACTAGTAAGAAAAGACAAGAATACCACTGTGAGAATTTGTCTGCAGCTATCCATATGTTTAAATATGTTTTGCTAGGAGTAAATATGTGAATGCATGAACCCCTGGCAGCAATGCTTTCTGACTTACCATGACATACAGAAAATGTAAAATGAGTGAAGGGGCCAACTTGAGAATTTGGAAAAGTCACAGCAAAATAAGTGAAAATAAAAAGAAATTAATATTCTTTTAAAAAATTAGAAATAAAACTAAAATAGGTAGGACTAGAAGTGAGAAGTCAAACCCCAACCAGGAAACTGCAAAGAGGAATGAAACTACTAACAACTGGGAAATCTGATAGAGAAGAAAGGGAAACAGAAAGCGTGAAAAAATGAGAAGTCCAAAATGAGACATAACCATGAAATAGTTATATATGATATTAAGATGTATATTCTAATAAAACTAAAAATCATGAAATCAAATGGAAATTAGCAAAACTGACCACGGAAATATCCAAATTTTAAATGAAACTATGCACAGAGAAAAAAGTTCCATATCTAGATGTATAATTGGATGTAGGCATTATCTATCAAAGGCTCAAGGAATACATTCTCTGTGATTTGAGATATTTTAAAACATAAAGAAAGAAGTGGCCTTCCATTTCATTTCATGAATCTAGGAAGACCATATTACTAAACCCTGAGTGGTCAAATTACATACAAGCATAGAAACAAAGATGTTAAGAGACAAATAGCAATTTGTTAAGAGATAAATAGATAATTCTAAAGTAACTCACCATGACCCAAGATGGTTTCTTTCAGAAATGCAAAATTGGTTTAACTTTTGGATTTGTATTCATGTATGATGAATTGACAGGGCAACTGACAAAATTTAACAAGTATTCTTGATTATAAAATAATGAAATCTACTTGTGAATTATAAACAGAAGAGCACTTCCTTAACCTTAAAAAGGTGTCTGTCAACAACTAACAGTTACCCATACCCTTATGCTCCTTGATCAAATATGAGAGGTATAACTGTGATTATAGCAAAGACAACTGGACTACACTTGACTGCAATGCTGTGAATGTAGGACCCCGGACTGGTTCACATCATCATGCTCTCTTTAGTGCCTTACACAGCTCCCGATACTCCCAGGTTCCTCTTGTCTCACTGGCTTCTCTTCTGCACTCTCATGTGCCTGCTCCTCTTCCTTCAGGCTTCTAAAACTTATCTTGGAACATGCCTTTCTGCTCTTTACACAAACAGCCTTGGTAACCTCATCAAGTTCCAGGACTTCATAGAGTTTCTGTAGGTTAATGATTCATTCTCCTATAGCTCCCACTGCCAAGGCCTTATAAACAAACTCATTTTTCTATTTAACATTTTTAAGCAGAAGTATTGGATTTTTGCATTTAAAAATAGACTTTCCCCCAAGTCTTCCCCTTCTTAGTCTGTGTTACCACCATCTAACCACTTACTTCAGCCAAAACTCAAAGTACTTTCCAGAATTCACCCTAACTTTTCTCCTATTAACTTCACTTTGCCATCTATCAGCAAGTTCCATTGGCAGAAACACCAACATGTGTGCCAAGTCCGACCATTTTTCATATCAGTGTTGTTTACTACCTGGCCCAAGTCCTCTTGCTTAGATAATTACAAAATCTTCAAATTCATCTTCCTGCTTCCACTATTGATCTGCTATTCTCCACTCAAGTTTATATCTTTCTTTTGCTGAAAGTTCTCCAGTGGTTTCCCTTGGCTGTTAGAAAAGTATCCATATTCTATTGCTTTGACCTCAAGGTCTACCTTTTTCACACATGCCTATCTCACTCTAGCCACACCAACCTTCTTGTCCTGCGGCATAAGTGTCTCAGCTCCATCTGAGAAGGCTTGCACTTTCTGTTCTCATTCCAGCGATGCTTGCTGACCATGTTTTCATATTCTGGTCTTGTTCTCTTACAAGTCCTATCTCAAGTGTTACTTCCTCAGAATGGTCGCTACCAGTTATAAAGTATTATCCCTGTTCTTTGTTTAACAGTGTTCCCCGAATTGCATGTTCATCTGAACCTGTGTATGTGATCTTATGTGAAATGAAGATCTTTGCAGCTGTATTCTGGTTAAGAGGGATTTGGATTAACTGTAAATACAGTATGAATGGTGCCATTTTAAACCCCCCCCCCACTCCTAAAAAATTCACTACCAGTGAGCTCATTCTGGCTTAGAGGAGGCCTATCGGACAGGGTAGAACTGGGTGTTTCCTAGATTGTGACTCTTTAAGGGAGTAGGGAATCCTGTCGTCTTTCTCCCAATGAAGGGCTGGTGGTGGCCAACTGCCAATGTGGTCACTGGAAGCCCAAGACATATTTGGACATAGACCAGAACATGTAGAATAGGATGTGAAGAACAAGGCAGAGACTACAGAAACACCAAAGTTTGATGACAAGTGTCAGGTGCCATGAAGAAGCAAAGAGACAAAGAAGGATCTTTCCCAAGACATTACAGAAAGAACATGCCAAACCGAAATTTTCATTTTGGCTTTTTGGCTACCAGAATTCTGAGAGAATATATTTCTGTTGTTTTAAGCCAACCAATTTCTAGTACTTTGTTCAAAAACCCTAGGATACAAACAGGGCATTCAACCGACCTCAGCCCATATAGTTGTCTGCATTGCATTACTCAATTACACTTTCTTCATAACCTTTCCACCTTCTATTCTGTAAAACTGGACTGCTTACATAGTTGTTTACTGTCTCCTTCCACTAGAGTGTAAGTTTCTTTTAAGTTAATGTATGCATAAAAGCAAAAATTTCATTTTAATCAGTGAAGTTCCCCTGGGGCCTTGCTCATTTATTCTTTACAATGACCTTTAAGGTCATTTTGTCAATATAATAAAAAATCCTCTCAGAATTTTCATTGAAATTGCATTAACCTTCCAGACAGGAATATATTAGGTACTACAGGGTTATTATGAGTCCAAATTGACTCAATAGCATTGGGGTTTTGGGAGGGGAAGGGTAATAAACCATTTGCATAAGTGAATGAATAAAGACCTAATGACTTTCAACATTTTTATTCCACATTGAACTTTTCTAGAAGTACTAGAAAACGCCACATGATAGGTAAAAGCATTGAATACTGTCTACATTAAAAATAGACAAGACTTAATAAGTTGCAAATTATATTAATCTCTTTCTAGATATTCCAAAATAATCATTTAAAAACAAAGGAATCTAATAATAAGATTCAGTATGGTAGAACATTGCACATTATTAAAAATTTATATCTTAACTGTATAACAAAAATAATCATCTAGAAAATACCGGGAAGATGACATTACATTCTATATAGCAGAAGATGTATACAATTCTTTAGGAAATGATTTTAAATATTATATAGAATGTATGCATAACCAGTGTCAATGCACAGGAACCTAAATGATTAATAAATAAATGGAAGATTACACTATTTTCCTATGGGAAGATTATTCAGAGCTTCATATGTACACTTACCCTTAAATTAATCTATAAGCCTAATGCAATTTCAAAAGAATATTTTTAGACTCACGGAATTAATTGAAAGGTCATTTTAAGCAATAAATGAATGAAATGCTATTCCAGTGCTGGAGAAGAATAATGAAAATACCATGGGTGACTACTAAAAGGAGAAACTGATCTGTTTTGGAAGAAGCACGGCCAGGGTACTCAAGGATGGCATAACTTCATCTTATATACTTTGGACACGTTGTCAGGGAAAATCAGACCTTAGAGAAGGATCCTTGTTTGGTAGAGGGAAGGGGCAGCGAAAGAGAGGAAGGACAGGAGACCTCAAGGAGGTGAACAGACACCCTGGCTGTTAACAATGGGCTCAGGCAGAGAGGAACACTGGCGAGGATGGTGCAGGGACATACAGCGTTTCATTCTGTTCAATGACAGCCAACTGTGTGACATTGTAACGAACTCTTGAAAGGGAAGAGGAATAAGGATCTAGGTGCACAGCAAACACTAAATCATAAAATGCAATGAATCAAAAACCCAACCACTGCTGGATTTGTGAAACAAAACAGATAGCTTATAAACCTGAAAGTATTCAAGAACCCTGACACGTCAAGAGTTTCATTCCACATTTGAGGAAGGAATTATGTAATCATTGATAAGAAAAGTGATTGATATTGGGGGTGGATCAAATCACATCTTACAGCAAATTTAATTCTAGGATATCACATTAAATATACAATATTTTAATTATATAAATATATAATTAAAATATTATATAATTAAAATATGTAATATTTAATAACACTAGTGTCATTAAAAACTATAGCTAGTAGGGTTCAAAGTTATGCATCCATGGTTTATGCCAAATAAAATGTGTTTAGATATGTGTCTTGTGACCAATGGATGGCTGCAGGCAAGTTCTCTCAGCAATACAGTTGCCTTGGGTGCCTCCCACAAGGTCCAAGCAAAGCAGTGGCTGCTGAAGGTATCAATTGAGCTGGTGACATTCAAGGCAAATAGATCAGCCCAAATGGTAATGGTGACAATTTCGGGGGATTTCTGAGAGTAAGATTTTCTCAAAGGACAAATGGCAATTATGGAGACTTGTTAAAAGGAAGCAGCTATAAGAAAATGGAAAGGTCATGGTGAAAATGGGACAGCAAAGTTACACCCCAGTAAATGGTTTTCATCTTGAAAATGTACCTGCTCATTGGGTAGCAGATGTCATCCAATGAGGATTTCATTAGGAAACCTCACCCATCCACCCTATAACCCTGTTTCTGTCCTATTAGAGTTTATTACTATTATTATTATTATTATGTTGTTGTTATTGTTTCTAAAACTCAAAAAGATTTGAAAAAAAAACGCAATTTGAATCCTGTGAGGGTGACAGCGCTGCCATTTTGACATAGTGTATAATCAAAGACCACATTCTGTAAGGATTAGGAAGGTGGAAGCATGTTGAAACAAAATGTGTACATAATATTGCTCAGAAAATGCATCTGTAAACCTGCACCCAGTCCACAATAAGGGTTATAAAAGCAAAAAAGGAACTAGATGGAAAATATGTCAACTTCACAGTTTGATATTTTGGCTTGCTAAAATGTCCTATGATTTGTAGCACTGTTTTTCTCCCTAAATTGCAGCCCAAAATAATACACCAATTGCCTTTATTTTGACTTCAAGTCTATGTACGCTAGAACTTCGTAGTCTTCCCACAGATCTCTTCATCTCTTATCTTTACATTCCATTGTTTTCTATCTGCTTCCATCTGCATATTTTCCAGAGCCATCTTTCTGTTCAGTAGTACTCGTCCATATTTATTATGTTTCTAAAAACTCATTTATTTGAGTTATTAACCTCAATGATTGCATGTTGCTTTAGAATTTATATCTTATACATATTTATAGATTCAAATCTCCACCAAAACCCTTCATTTGTCACCTATTTTCATAAATATGAAAAATTGCATCTAAATTTCCAATATTTATAACATCTACAGGCCTTTATGGTTGTTTGGATATCTCTTAGTTTTAAGACATTTGGGTTTTGTCATCTGATATGTGAAAACTGTACAGATAATCTGAAACTTTTATACTCACTTCCTTTGCTTCTGACAGTTTGTAAAATTTCTGAAGATCACTTTAATTTAGGCCTGCATTGAGCTCATTTGAAGCTCTATTAGCCATCATAGAGTTAAACTATTTGAATTTTAGCCTTATACTTACTTAGGATAAAGACCTTAAGTCTTTCCACCTGAAATTCTTATTAGTTGGTAAAACAAACAAGTCTCTATGAGTCAGAACTGTTTCCATGGCAGGGACTTTGGTTAATTGGTGCCTATCAAATATCATGAGTTCGAAATGTTCATTTAAAAAAAGAAAGGAAAGAAAAACAATACTCACTGAACACTCTTGATGTTTGCTAGGGCAAACCTATCACTCTGGAAATTCATAATTAAAATATTAAGTCTGTATTCTGTTTGTCTGCCATAATCAGTATCACAGAGTAAACAAATGTCCTGAGTAGATTAATGAGATTTCATCTTTACAGAAGAAATCGAATTAATAATTACAGAAAAATAATTAGAAAATAACCATTTATAATCCCAGGTGAAATAGCTTTCAGGAAATATTATCAATGAAGGAATGACAAGCAATTTACAAATGAAGATATTAGATTACTATCATGAATTTACTAAAAATTCAGTTCTACAAAAACATGTCAACCTTATATCTTGATACAATGCAAATAATAATATAGGATGAATTCTTGCATTGTTTAAAAAATGAACTTAAACCCCACCAAACCATTAATTGTACTAGGAAACTCTAGGAAATAGAAAGGGGAAAGAAAGGCAGTTGAACGGAATCATCAGAAAGTCATCAGTTACATCCAGAATGAGAGTTCTACACATCTGACCTCATTTCTTCAAGTAGAATAAAGGGGGGAGGGAGGAGCTTGACCTGTGAATGACAGCATGAGTTCAAGTTGACTGTGTAGTCAGGATAAGGCAAGATTTTCCAGCCTCATTGCCCAGTGTAAACAAAAGCACAGAAATAGGAAAAAGGATCTAAACTTGGAAAGTTTTGTTAGGTAGGTCTATAACTCACAAGGTTTCATTGCAGAGAACATCAGAAGTCAATAATGAAGAAAACATGGGTAACTTGTGGAAAGTGTTATGGGGAGGATACTTTAGAGAACTTCAGTTTTAGGAAAACCACGGGAGCAGTCTAAATGTTTTTATGAAAGACTAAATGGCTGGGGCTATAATGTGTGTAAGACAATGGTAATTCTACAGATGGAGCATAATGCATATCAGATAATCCAAGTCCAGTAAAAAGTACAGGAGAGAAATGGGAGTGGACTAGCACTTCCTAGGGAAACATGCAATAATGACCTACATAGGAACAACAAGGATTGCCAAATACCATCGATAGGTCCAACATATTTAGCTGTCCTTAACTACAGCACGAATATCATTACTTTATTAAAGACTTAGTTAAAAATCAGTATTATAGTAATGTGTAATACAGTCACAGTATTTCATGGATCTAATGGTATACTGTTTTGTTCATTTTTAGGCATATATGTGTATGTGTGTGTGTGTGTGTGTGTATATATATATATATATATATATATATATATATATGAATTTTATACCAGCATCTTAGTGTAAGGGAGATTCTAGAAAGAAGAGGTTGTCAGCAATTAGTTTTCCTTTAAGAATGACGGACAATGATTCCATTTTAACTATCTGCTCATTTAGAAAGCAGGCAAAAGAGGGCTATTTTAAAATTCACTAATTAAAGGCAATCAGCTTTAGGGCTTCGAACCTGGGCAGTCTTGTTCAAACTCCTGCTAAGAATTTGCATTTCTGCACATGTCTAACATGGTCCCCAAGGCGGGACCCTGTTATAAATCCCCAGGTGGTTTTAGATGTATAAAAGAATCATTTGGGGATCTTGTTAAACTGTAGATTCTGATTCTGAAAATCACAAGTGGAAATGCAAATTGTCAGTGGAGGGCAGAACAGGAATGATCCGGGTTGAAGCCTGAACCCCAGATCAGGTTATATTTCCTTTTTTGAATGAATAAAACTTGAGTTTTCCCGTCACTAGCATTTGGATTTTATGCAGGTAAAAGAACTTGGCAGCAGCAGATGAAAAAAAAAAAGGATCTTATACAAATCCAAGGACACCTGTTTTGAGCACGAGGGAAAATGCCTGCAGGCAGACCAGGTGGGGGTAAATTATTTTAGAGAATAGACTTCACTATAAATTATAAGGAGGTGGTCTTTTAGTGCCAGAGGGTCCGATCAAAGGAGTGGGGAATGTTTCCCCATGTGTTTTAATGATTCAGCAGTCAAGGTGAAGCTGAGTGCTGTTCTCAAAAATTGCTCCTGGGGATGTTACATATTTAATTTAGTCCAGCTGAAAAAGGTTACAGGATGTAGTCCTCGATTTGAATGATTATGCACACTCTTCCAAGGCTGTTTTTCATCAATGTGAGGAACAATTTTATTGCCTTTTCTTCCCGTTTCAAGGCAGCCCTCTCTGAAAACAAGTTATCAGTTCCCTGGGATTGGAAGAAACTAGGCTGTTTCTTGGGTTATCCACAAATCAGCAAGGCTCACTAAAAGCTGGGACTCAGGAATGTACCAGCACTGAGTAAATTTCTGAACTGTATAATATACATGTATTCCTAAAGAGTTACAGTTCTATTTTCTGGCTGAGAGGTTTGCATAAGAATCTGTGACTAAAAGCTATGATCAGGCACAGAGTTACTTGCATGCACATTAGGTAAGAATTTTATTGCTTATAAGCTTTTGTGGATTGGAATGAAGGTTTCTGGAGTAGATCTTGAGTTTCCCATTCAATAGTGCACGTTTGTCTCCAGCTCAGTCGTCGCAATGCCCTTCATGTGGCTTCGCTTCCTCCGTAGGGTTTCTGTTTCCATTCCTTCTGTTTTCCACTTGGTGTCCTTGAACTTTATCCTGGGGTAAATGCTGACCTTTGCTCTTTAGTGGTTGATTATCCTAAGCAGTACAGTCCTCATTAATTTCATTGTTCCTTCTATACTCTTGTTTAGTGCTTGGTGATTTTTTTCCTGCTGTACAGGTTAGGTGGCATCTTGTCGGTTCCAATTCACAGCAACCCCTATGTACAACCAAACCCAACACCACCCATTCTTCCATCACCCACGAGTGTTCCTTTGCTTGAGCCCGTTGCGGCAGCCACCATGCCAAGCCATCTGATTGTGGACTTTCCTCTTTTTCATTGCCCCTCCACTTTAACAAGCTTGATATCCTTCACCAGGTCTGGTCTCTCCTGAGAGCATGTTCATCCTTGCCATTAAGGAACATTCTGACTGCATTTCTCCCAAGACATATTTGTTTGTCCTTTTGGCAGTTCTTGGTACATTCAATATTCTTTGCCAATATCAAAGTTCAAAAGCATTGGTTTTTCTTCAGTCTTCTTTACTCAATAAAGCAATGGAAACTAACTTGGCCTGGGTTGGGGGCAGCAGACTTACCGACGGCAATGTGTCCTTTGACTTCTTGCCTGTTGCTTTCATTAACATTGATTGTGGATCCAGGTGAGATTAAATCCTTCACAATTACAATCTTCTGTCAATGTATCATGTTACCTATTAGGCCAGTTGTATTTTCGTCATCCTTACATGGAGTTGTAATACATAATGAAGGCTATAATCCTTAATATTCATCACCAAGTGCTTCAAAGCCTGCTCACTTTCAGTGAACAAGGTTGTGTCAGTAGTTAAGAAGTCTTCCTCTAATCCTGCTACCACATTCTACTTAATATAGTCCAGCTTCTGTGATAATTTGCTCATCATACAGATGAATAAATATGGTAAGAGGATACAACCCTGGTGTGCACCCTTCCTAAATTGAAACCATGCAGAATCCCCTTGTTCTGTCCACACAACTGCCTCCAGATCCATGGTCAACTTCTGCATGAGCACAATGAAAGGTTCTGGAACTTGCATTTTTCTCAAGGCTATCCATAATTTGCTTTGAGCCATACAGTCCAATGCTTTTGTATAGTCAGTGAAACACAAGGAAATATCTTCCTAATACTCTTTGCTTCCCACCAAAATCCAACTGAATCCAGCCCTAACATTTGGTGGCTCCCTGTCAATGTACTGCTGCAACTGTCGTTGGAAAATCTTGCATGCAATATCCTAATATTTTCCCATAATTTGATTATTCTGTTGGGTCACCTATTTTTGGATGGGTATAGACATGGATCGTTTCCAGTCAGCTGACCAAAGAGCTTGCTTCCAAATTTCTGGGCATAGATGAGTAAGTTCATGTAGTGTTTCATTAGATTGTTAAGGCATACCAACTGGTATTCCATCAATTTCTGGAGTCTTGTTTTTGATTAATGCATTCAGTGTAACTTGTACATTTCCCACCAGTACCATTGGTTCTTGATCATATGCTACCTCCTGAAATGCTAAAGAGAGTTTTTTTGATCCAACAACTCTGTGTATTCTTTCCTGCTCCTCCTTTTCCTTCTGCTTGATGATTCCTTCATCACCTGATGATTTGCCCATTGAATCTCTCAATATTGCAACTCGAGGCTTGCATTTTTTTTTCTTGAGTACTCTCACTTTAAGATATGCTGAGTGGGGTCTTCCATTTGATTTTTCTAACTCAAAGTGTTTACACATTTAATTATAACATTTTACTTTTTCATCAGGAGCTTTGAAATTTGCTTTGTTCTTTGACTTCATCATTCTTCCATTTGACTTAGCTACTCTACAATTAAGCGCAAGTTTCAGGGTCCCTTCTAACATTGATCTTTTATTTTTCCTGTCTTTTTACTGACCATTTACTTTCTTCATGTATGATTATCTTGATGTCATCCAACAGCTCATCAGATGTTCTGTTTTTGAGATGTACTTGAGCCGGGCATGGTGGCGTGCACCTGTAGTCCCAGCTACTCAGAAGGCTGAGGCTGGAGGATCGCTTAAGTCCAGGAGTTCTGTGTTGTAGTGCGCACTAAGTTTTGCATCAATATGGTGACCTCCTGAGAGTGGGGGACCACAGGTTGCCTACAGTGGGGTGAACTGGCCCAGGTCAGTAGTGGACTAAAAATTTGGGTGCAATATAGTCAAGGTCATATTTAGGCTCATGTGGACTCATTTTCATCAACTTCACCCTGAATTGATATATGAGTAATTGAGGACCTTTTCACAGTCAGCGGTTGGCCTAGTTTTAGCAACTGTTATTGAATTTCTCCATTTTCTCTTCCCAGTGATAAAATCAATCTGATTTCTGTGTGTTCTGTCTGGAAAAGTCTGTGTGGATATTGACCTTTTGTGTTTTTTTAGAAAAGGGATTTCTTATGGAGAAGTCATTGGCCTTGCAAAACTCTATCATGTGATCTCCAGCCTTGTTTCTATCCTAAGAAAGTATCTTCATCAACTATTCCTTGCTCCTTGTTTCCAACTTTTGCCTTCTAATAGCTAATAGTTATCAATGCATCTGAATTGCATGTTTGTTCAAATTCAGACAATGAAGATTTCTTCAATTCAACTGAAGACAATGGTAGACTTCTTCAATTTCTATATCTCAACTTCTAGTGGATGATGCATACATTTGAATAATAAGTGTATTAATTGGGTTTCTTTGTATAAGGGTAGAGGTTATTATAACACAGACAGCATTATACATAGATCTTGAAACATTCCTTTTAAAGATGAAGGCAATGTTATTCCTATTGGTCTTGTCATTTCTGGCACAGTAACCCACATAATTTTCTAATTCAAAATGGCCAATTTTAGCTCATTAATGCCAAGAATATTGATTCCTATTTAATTTCATTAAAGTCATTATAAAAACTTCAAGTTTTCCTAGATTCATATTTTGTACATTCCAAGTCCCAATGATAAATTAATGTTAGCAGGTACTTCTTTTCATTTTGAGTTGTGTTCCATCAAAAATTGAAGATCTAAGTAAAATTTTATTCCTGCAGTCTTTCTCTAACTGAGTCATTCTAATCAACTCTACTTTGAGAAGACAGCTCTTCCTCAGTCGTATTTTGAATGCCATCTGATCAGAGGGACTCATCTTCTGGCACTATCTCTGAAAATTTTCTGCCTCTCTTCATTAGTTTTTCAGTAACTAGCATTATTTGGCACTGTGATATCCATAGAGTTTTCAGTGACTTATTTCTCTGGAGGGGGCAGCCTATTCTGTCAACATAGCCTATTCTCCATCTGCAAGCTCTTCTTAAACCAGTTCACTTTGGGTAACCTTCCTGGCATTTGAAATGCCGTTGGCAAAACCTTAGTTGCCACAGTGAAATATAAGCCACCACAGTATGACAAACTTACAGACAAGTAGTGGTATGTTGTACACAGAATCACTTGAAGTCAGAACTTACTCAATGACACCTAACAACAACGTTATTTGCTGAAAACTGGATCATGGGGGTGAGTTCATGTTTAGACCTTAACAAGAGTGATAAGTGCCATAATACCAGGGGTTCCATCTTTTTCTAACTGAACAGTAAACTTGGTCTTTTTTTAAATTTTCAAATGTTGTTTGGCATTTCTCTCCTACTCTATCCAGCAGTTTCTACTGTGATCTCTTTCAAAGGAGCTGAAAGTGATAGCTGGGCACCATCTAGTTCTTTGGTTTCAGGGATATTGCCACTGATGTCTGTTTAATGTTTCCATGTATCATTTGATGCCAGAAACTCTTCTTTCCTCAGGGAAAGACCAGTAAATGCACTTTAGATGGAAGCTTGTGAGTTTTTAAGACCCCAGTCACTGCTCAACAAATTAGTAAGTAGAACATTTTCTTTGTGGACTACTTTATGTCAATTGACCTTGGTGTCCTTTGAGACTATGGTGCTGAGACCCTCAGGAGCAGTGACTCCTTCTGGATTGTAACTTTATACTATGCTAATTATAACCCAGAAAAGCGCTCCTTTAAATGACATTCACAAACATTATGCCATGTATGGATAATGCTGGAAAGCCAATTGCTTCCTTAATGCCTTCATTTTTATTGCTTTAATACTGTATGTTTCCTAACAGATCAGCACTGTCCAGAAAACAGCCACAGCTAAAATAAAATTTCCTTTGAGCTAAAACTTTTCAAAGTTACAAAGTTGGAAAGTTTTTAAAGAAAATGAATCAGCAGTGATATGTGTGTATTGAATTTGTGTTTGAAGTTTCCTTTTAAGTCCAAGGTAATTTATTGCACTTTGTGCCAAATTTTACAAAATTCATAGGATACTGAAGACAGCCAATTGGAAACACAGATCATGTTGACCTTTGGTCCTTATTATATTCAATTATCTAAACATTTTTTAATTTTATTTACCTCTATTTAAAGACATAGATAAATAAAAGTAAGCAGTTCCAAATACCCCAAAGGATGGGGCTCTCTACACCTATAAAGCCTCAAAATCTCTCCTGCAGGAGGAAAGTAGGAGAAAATGACTGAAAAAAACTTTGGGGGACCCTAGCATGTAGTGTTCCTGATGGTATGCATTGAATGGGTCATATTTCCCTTGGCTTCTGGGAGTATCCTGGGGACCCAGATTGGGTGCCTTGAAATGCTGGGGTATTGAATCCTGGATCTTCAGGGTGCTCAGTCTGCTTAAGACTTAAGATTGAAAATTTGTGGTGTCTGAAGAAGTAGAAGACAGCTATAGCAAGACTGTTGAACTGTTGATAGGCAGACAATCATGGTCTTGTTACATCAAAGCACTATATGCTGTATTAAAGATATATCTTATTCTAACAAATTTGTGACTGACATTATGAGTGAATATTATTGTAAATTATCCCTGGCAACTAACTCCCATTGTGTAAATAGTGTCTAGCCATGAAAGGAATTGATTCTGTACAAGTGAATAGTTCAGGTACTGTGGAATGGATTTAGCCTACATTGACCCAATATTTCTCTCTCTCAACAGGGATTTTAAAATTTTGTATCAGGGGATAATCAAAGGCAATATTAAGAGAATATCTTTATGTCCCAGAGAGATGATTGATAAGATGTTCTACCATACTTTAACAATGAGGTTTTGAAAGGGAGTCAAAGGAAAACACACAGATCCAGAAATAGCTTTTAGCCTCATGCTAAATCCTAGTTCCAATTTGAGAACAATTAGTTCTTAAATCATAGCCATGCTTGATACTCACCTTCTGGAATGGAACGTGGAAGAGATGGGTGCTGTAGCAAAGTATGGTGAAGAAATTAGATGGTGCCTGGCTATCAAATAAAATAGCATCTGGGGTCTTAAAAGTGTGTCTACAAACAAGCAGCCATTTAAAGAAGATGTCATCTTATGTGCACATGGACGAAGCACATCAACGTCAATGACCTAAGGATTATAAACCAGGTAGTCGAAAGTGAATGGAGTGAATGCTAGCGGAGCCTAAATTGTATGACTCTGGTTTGCAAAAGGTTATGGATGACAGTGGTAGTTCAAGACACATGTGTGAGATCTACATAGGAAATAAGCTTCCGGTGATTCCCCTCTATCCATAAAAGAGTTATGGGAGGAAAGTTGCCACCAAATAGAGTGAATTAAAGGGATCACTATAAAAGCTCTGTGACAGTCATGTGCTTATGTTAATTTCATGATTGAGATGTAGGGATGGAGTCTAGCCTGTTAATCTGGAGATAACAATTGAGTAGCCAATGAGGCCTCTGTGTGAGCCTGGCTTTCTCCTGAGACTTCTGGGAAATCTCATGATATTTCCTTGATAGAGATGAGAAGCTATCTCCCCAGTTGTTGGGAGTTAGTCTCAGAGATGATGAATTATGGACGAGACAAAACGGCAGCGTCCAAGGAGCTGGAGGAGAAGTCACATGGCCTTACCCTGATAGAACCAGACCTCTGAAGCTGGCGAAGCCACATGGAGAACCCTGCCAGCACTGAGTTGCTTCTACCACCACTGGATGCTGTGGATAGACCCTGAGCCCTGGAAGCGAGGAGCCAGGGGGAGACCCCTGCCAGCGCCGGAACTCTGCACCCACTGAACTGTGCAGAGACTCTTGCCAGTGCCAGGATTCTGCACTTGCCTGTGACTTCGTGAGCTGGAAGGAGACATTATAGACTGGTATTGGGCATATGGGCTAATATCAGACTTATGACTTGGCACTGAACTGGGTTGGAATGCTTTCTTAATGTCCTATTCCTCTTGTATATAAACCATTCCCATCTATCCATATGTGAGTCTATGTATTTGTTTCTCTAGTTTACTCGGACTAACACAAGCTCAAAATGATAAACCTGACTTGAACAGTTAAAATATTGTCAATTGATACTCCTTCCTTCCAATCTGCTTTTCAATAATTTCTGTATTTTTGCTTTTTGTTTGTTATATTGAGGTTTTTCTCAAAAGGTTTATGGCATTGGGGATCACCATCTTTATTTTTTATTATATGTTTTTTTTCCTGTCTTTCAGTATGTGAAACCCAGGACTTATAGCAAGTAGAATAAGGGATCTTGGGGGAAGGGGGTTTTCAAAGGGAATTGATGGCAAGGAATTCAAGAAGAAAAAGAATGTTTTGAAACTGATTGTGACAGCAATTGTACAATACTATTTGATGTGCTTGAAGTATAGAACAATATGATATCTGTATTAGTTCCCAATAAAATGGTTTTGAAAAAAAATTACAGCCTCAGAAACCCACAAGGTCAGTTTTACCCTGTCCTGTAAGGTTGTTACGAGTTAGAATCAACTCAATTTCAGGGATTTATTTTCATTTTCTAATTGGTCTTGTCAATTCTTAATAGCAATTTGAAATGTCTTCAGTGGTGACAGACTCCATGAAGTTAAATGCAATCTATATGAGGAAAACTGAACATGTGAACTATAAGACAAAATCCCTCAATAAGATAGATAGGCACAGTGGCTGCCACAATGGGTTCAAACAAAGCGATGGTTGTGAGAATGGTGCAGGACCAAGAATGCTTTCCTCCTGGAGTTCATAAGAGCCAAACAAAGAGTGACAATCAATTTAAAGACATCTAACACAACAACTGCATGAAATATTCAAGCTGTCAAAGGTCAGTGACCTCAACTGGACTAAATAAATCCCTTTTTAGGTGTCAGAATTTGAAAACATGAAAGAATTCTGGACCCCGTTCCATGAAATGTAAGACTTAGGTAGTTCAAAGGCCTTATCCAGTACTCATGCTCATCAATGACTGGTTTAATAAAGAGGAGTAATCAGGACTGATAAAGAATTGCTAATTGATCGTTAACTTGCGGTATGCAATTATTCTTTAGTTGGGGGAACACATGCATATGATCAGAGTGATTGCTCCCTTGTGCTAACTTTTGCTTTCATAATATCAAAAAGAATGGCAAAATGTTCATATTGCTCTTTTATTCAATGAACAACTAACAGATACACGTACTTCAAAGAGCTGCTTTATGGTCATTATGCACTAATCATTTTTAGGGCACCATTTTAAACGTGCGGATTTTTTTTAATGGTAGAATAATATGTCAACCTAAAGTTGGACTCAAATCTATATTGGTTAACTGAACATTTTCAGTGGAACCAAATAAAGAACCCAAACCCACAGCCTTTCCTGGAAAATCAGACTCTTTTTGTTTGTTTGTTTTTTCGGGGGCCATCACTGCCTCTGGTGGTCGTGGGCACTACCCAGTGCCACTCCTCAGAGCCACCGCTGGATTTGAACCGCCAAACCCGCGGGCCGCAGTCCCACACTCAATCATGCCACGGGGGCTCAGCCCGGCAATTCAGATTCTTAATGACCTTTTAAGGCAGATTAAAACTTCCTCAGACATTTTTCCAAGGCTAAAAAATTTACAGAAGCCAACTAGCACCTTTTTCTCCCTGGGAGTGAGGGGTGAGTTCCAAACACCCACCTTTTGGTTAGCAGTACCCCACCTGGGTTATTTCCAGTGGAACCCCAAATCCAAAACCCATTGCCATTCACTCAGTTCCAACTTTTACTGATCCTATCAGCCAGAATAAGACTGTTATCTGAAATCTCCATAGGATCTAACAGCCTCATCCTTCTGCTGAGCAGCTGGTGGATTTGATGGGCTAATCTTGCATTTAGCAACTAAACACTGTGTCACTAGCTATTTTTGGTGGAACGTCACCACCACCTAAAAATGAAAACAAAAAAACAAAAATTATTTCCCCTTTAGGATGAAAATACATGGCTAGCATCGGGATTGGGAAGGAATCCTGGTGGCACAGTTGGGTAATTGGTTGTTGAACAACCATAAGGTTGTCTGTTCAAATCTACCAGTACGTCACAGGGGCCAAAAATAATGAAGCTGTCCCTTCCTGCCAAAATTTATAGCCTTGGAAACTTTATATAGGTTTTTTATGAGTGAGAATCTACTTAGTGACAGTTGTATTAGAACGAGTAGCATAATTTAGACACATTCTCTTACTTGACTCAGATATGTACAATTCATGAAGTCCATTAAAAAAAAAACAAGTGTTCACTCCACCCTACACATTGAAGCCTACTACTCTCTGTCCTAAATTACATCATTTTTTCTGGTTTTCAGGCCTTTTCACTTCTATATACACTAATGAAACACAGTATCAATGTGTATGGTGGTCACATAGTCACATAGTGTTATTTTCACTACAGAAATGAGTGGTGGATCCCAACCAATTCAAAACAACTTTCTTGATATGATTCAGAATCACAACTGTAACTACCCAAAGCCTGCTCACTGGCCAAACGCATAGTCACCTGAGAGATAAACAGAAAGAGGATATAAATTTTACAAAACTCTATATTTGCAGCAATATAGGCAGCATGTAATCCATGGCCCACCACAGGCTCAAGCATGGTTCCTTTTCTAGAGACATAAATATATTGATTTCACTTGAATTAAAAGTCTAAAGATTGATTTATTAATGTATATAAATTACATTTTTCAAACAAATGCACTTTTAATTGGATGAAGGATTTTATAAGTGCAAGAGGCCTTCAAAATGTTCATGGAAATTTTCTCTTTCTTTCAGTTTGTATTGTACATTTCCTGAAGTGTTCATTTTTTTTACCAGAAATAATAAGACATTACAATAAATAAAAGTGTGACTAATATTGACTTTTAGTTCCATTTTTCCATGAACTTTTAAAAACTCCCTCATATATGTATTCTGAAACTTTGTATAACTGCAATATAATATGTTAGGCTCCGTGTACTAGTACTAGGTGACCTGGATTGGATGGCTATAAACAGAATACTATGAAATATAAACTCACAACACACCTGTAGGGAAAATAACTGTTTAAATGAATGAAGAACTATTCCATGATTTGGACCAGTATAAGGTAATAAAAAATATGAAATGCTACATTTGTTATTTATTTATATGTAAAATATTCAATAGTAACAATAATAAACCTACTTCATGAGGGTGCATCAAAAAGTTTCTGGGAAAGTCATTTTCTTCTAATTCCATTTGTCTGTGAATGTTTTGAAGCACAGTCTCATATTTTAAAAATAAAATCACCTCAAATAGAAATTCCATCTATGTTACTGAAGTTTTATAACTGGGTAGATTGAGCATTAAAATGTTAAGCTAGTAAAAAATTTTAAAATAAAATAAAATAAATTTAAGCTAGTTATATAAGGAAATACGTTGAATTTGCATTAAATTCCTTAGATCTACAAATACATACTTCATTTTATTTTATTGTATTTAAATTACCTTGGAATAAGTTAGCTACATAAGTTTCTCATCTGTAAAATTCTTTTAATCCTTAGATAAGTATTTCAGAATATATGAATTTATCAAGAAAATAAACCAATTTCCTGTTTAGTGAATTCATGATAGGTATTTTTTTAGCATGCCAACTTTGGATATGAAATCAATGATATTATCGCAGAATATCACCCTTCTCAAAGAATGATCCTGTGTGGATGCAAGATTGATCTTAAGTTAAATGAATAAGAAGTTATTATTTAATGTATGTCTGAGAGACTCAAGAGATTTGGTTTTTCTAAATTATCTTCTTCACTTGTCTTCTTCCAAAACAGTTTTGAAAGTTCTTTTGGCAATGCATAGTATATTGAATATTCTCCACCAGCACCATAATTCAAATGCTTTGATTCTTTTTTTGGCTTCTGTACTCAATTTTTAACTTTCATGTGCCTATGAGATGATTGAAAATATCATGGCTTGGATCAGATACACCTAATTCCTCAAAGCACCATCCTTGTTTTAATACTTGAAAGAGGTCATATGCAGCATATTTAACCAGTGTCTTGTGTTATTTCAGCTCTAGACTGCTGCCTGCAGGGGCACTGATTATGCATCCAAATAAGATGAAATACTTCCCAGTTTCAATATTTTCCCCACTGAACCTATTGGATGCTACTTACTCATCCAGTGTGAATTTTTTTTCTGTCCTTTACATTAAGTTGTAATTCATATTGAAGCTTGCAACCCTTGATCTTCAATAGGTAGTGAGTGCTTCAAGTCCCCTCATTTTAACAAGCAAGGGTTTGTTTTTGCATGAATGTCTTTTTGTTTCCCCACAACCCGCATGAATGTCTTTAAAGATATAAAAGAGATAGATAAGAACATCAGCAAACAGAGATGCAGGTTGATCGTTGCCATGTCACAAGAAGATCACTAAGGAGCCAAAGAACAGACGCAAAAGAAGCAAGGATCTCTGTGTGCTAGCTCTCTGGAAAAGCCTTCCCTTGGAGCTAGTACCCTGACTCAGACTTCTAACCACCTAAACAGTGAGACTATAAATTTCTGTTTGTTAAAGGCACCCACTGTGATATTTCTGCTATCATAACACCAGATATAGCTAAGACATATAATAAAGAGTCAAAATTGTGAACTGGAAGATAAATCCAGAAAAATATGGCACAAAATAATAAAGAGAATTATAAGGAGGTATATTCTGAGAGGAACACACAGAGACCATAAATATAAGATGCAAAATGTATCCAACAGCAATCTTATAAGGAAAGAACGAGGGAAAGATGAGTTGAGTGATTGCTCTTTCCACTCATACGTCTGCGACCTACCATTGTTGCTGCCTCTCCAGCAGGTTTACAAATTCTCCAGCCCATATTTTGGAAGGAGCAATGCTATAGGAGAGCAGTGCAGGATGATTACTGGAAGGGGTGCTGGCAGAGTCATAAATATTTTCATCAGTTCCTCACCCTAGCAGAGCGATGGTGGAACATTAAAAATCCCCTTTGAAAATCACACATGACTAGAAACTGCCGAGTTTTGGCACAGTAGGGATAGACTTCAAAAGTAAACAAAATAAACTCAATGCCATTGTGCCAGTTCAGTTGCAGAGCAAGCAGCAATTCTCTCAAGGAAATGTATCAGGGAAATAAGTTAATTAAGAACCGAACCAAATCTTCACTCCCCACCCCCACCCCCATCCCCCCCAAAAAAAACCTATGACCTCACAGGTACGTGCTGAGCCTGGTTTTATATTTGTAAATCCACTCTATATTTGATAATTTTCCATGATATCTACAGAACTGATTTGGATGGGGGTAGGGTGTGTGGAGTAAGTCAGCCACCTGTATTTCTTCATTAGACTTGAAAACTTTGACCCTATGATCATCAATATTTTCCTATTATTACTAGTGTATATAGTCATTCTGCTAAGCGATCTTATTTCAATAATGTACCACAGTTTGTTTGATGGTCTTTTAAATGTTCTATCATTGTCTGAAAATAATGACATTGGTTTTTCATTCATTAAACTCCTGAAGCTTGTTTTGCATATTCTCTATCAACTTTGACTTGAACGCCTATTATAATTTTGAAGAGAAGTCATGCAAGTAGGCAGCCTTGTCTACAAAGAAAGTCATCACCAAGTTAGCCTTTGCTGTTTTATAGAATTTGTTACAGGTTCTATAGATTGAAGGGTGGGCTGCTAACCTTAGTCAGGGGTTCAAATCCACCATTCACTTCGTGGGAGAAAGATGAAATTGCCTGCTCCTATAATGACAGACATCCTGGAAATCATATGGAGAAGTCTACTCTGACCTATAGTTTTACTAGGAGTTAAAATTCACGTAGTAAGAGTCGTTTTGCTACTTGGTTTATTGGGTTAGCAAATTCCCCTCACAACATATTTTGCTAAGAATTTTTTACTATGAGTTACTCAATATTAAAGCCATTTTCTGTAGCAGTTTTATACTTTGATAAGCTAATGTGATGAGTGACATTAGTAAATGATGTCATAATAGAAACAACTTTGCACTCCTAAAAACAAACCAACTTAGACATATGATGCACTGTTGGTTACATTTTCTACACCCTTGTTTGAGATTCTTGAATCTATAAACATGCACGTGGTTGGCTTATAATTTTCCATTCTTATATCACTAACTTACTGTAAAGAGTAAGGTTTATATTTGCCACTTAAGATGACTTAGGGAGGTTTAGAGGAATTTGTGAACAATTAAATTGATCAGTTCTAGATGGGTTTAGTTGACTTTACTTCTAAGAGCCTGTATGACTTGTATTTAATGTCCAGGAAGGTTTATATTTAAGGAATCAACTTTGTTAATAGATTATATTAGTTAAAGCATAATTGATATATTTCTTGAATCAGTTTGGGTAATATTTTTCAAGGATTCAGTCATTAATCTTCAAACTTGTTGGCATCTGTGCTTGTGGTTCTTATTTATTGCTCATTTGCATTCTCCCTTTCTCCATCAATCTTTCCAGAGGTTTGTAAATTTTGTTATTCTTTCCAAAGATACAATTTATGACTTTTGACTATTTTGGTTTGTTGCTCTATTTCATTCACTTTTTCTTTTATGTCTATGTTGTTGCTAGATTTGGAGCACATAATTTGTCTTATTAATATGTTTAGGGAATTAACTCATTAATTTAAGCTGTTTTCTTTTCCTGTATTTACATGACATAAATTCTAATGTGTGGTATTATTCTTATCATTCAGTTTTATGTTCCTATGCTCATTTTGAATTTTTAATGCTAATTTAGAAGCAGGCTATATGCAATGTTTTCCATCTGCATTGTTGTAGCACTCTGTGGTCTAAGAAATACCAATTCATTGAAATTTGGGTATATTTTGCTATCTTTTACTGACATATTTATCTTTTACTGAGTATTAAGTGATAAGTAAGTGTACAGTTTTGAACTGAGAGTCACATTATCTGACATATTTGGAAAATAGTATGTACTTGCAATATTGAGAATTGACTCGAAGGTCAAGGGGAGCACTAGAGTTTGTAAGGAGGCTATTGTCATAATCTAGGTGAGAGATGAACTATACCACTTTGAACTTCAGAGTTAGAGATCTTTCTTCTACCTAAAGTAAAATTCTAAATTATTCATTAGTAAGAGAACAGAATGTAAGCACCCATATATCTTACTTGTATAAATGTGTCTGTTTACTTATCATTAATAAAAACTAATTTTGCTAGCTACTGTATACAATTATATATTCACAGATATTTTCGCTCAGGCTTTGAGGATAGGCTACTCTTCTGGCAAAGGAATTTAAATAATTCCAGTAGACAGTTTACTCATCTGTATTTAAGTAATGAACATTGATCTGTCTCTGTTGTACCTAAGTAAAGATAACACACCTCAGCTTCCCTTATAGATAGATGAAGCTCTTCCTTATCTTTGCTCAACCTCTTAGTGATTGTATATCTGGACCCATGACTTAAGGTATGTCTAAAGTACCATCTATTTAGTCTCATGAAATGTGTTTATATGTTAATGATATCTATTTGGTTTTTTTTATTTTCTCCTGAGCAATGCAACTCTTTACTTGGTATTTTCATTCCAATGTCTAATAGGCTCCTGAAATCTAACATATTCTAATCTGAATGAACCATCATTTGTTTATCAGTTTGTCATACTGTTGTGGTTTTGGTGTTTCTGTATGCCAGAAGCTATGAGGAGATATGAGCACCCACCCCACCTGCCCACCAAAAAAAAAAGAATTTGTTCAAAGCTATGTAATTTTTTTTTTTTTTTACAAAACAACCTTATTACCTTCAAAGTACTCTCCATCACACTTAATGCATTTGCCAAGGTTGCAATCCCACTCTTGGAAACATCATTCAAGCTCATCAGTTTAGATGGCTGACAGAATGTCACTCATTTTTTTTCTTCACCTCTTTAAGTCTTCAACTTGCTGTCCTTCCATGTCTCTCTGCATTCGCAGAAACAAAAGAAGCTGAACAGAGCATGGTCAGGTGAGTAAGATACATGGGGGCAAGAGACGCCTGCTATTGTTTGCCCCAAACTGGTGCACTGACATGGCTGCATGAGCAGGTGTATTGCCATGGTGGCAAAACCAGTTCCTTATTTGCCACAAATGAAGACTTTTTGTCGCACACTGTTACACTTCTAAATAGAAAGCTTCATTAACACTCTGACTTAGTGGAAGAAATTCTAAATGTTCTGAAGGTCCGCATTTCCATCCAATAAGAAAGTTGACTGACATGCAGAATGAGGTTTGTCACCACCAACATTTCACCTTTTTTTTGAAATGTGTAAGACACTCATAGACTTCAGTTTTTTCCTACAGTGCTGTCCTTGTAAGTTGTATTCAACATGACAACAGTTTCTGCAGCACTTTTCCTTGGCAGGAAACAAAATTTCACAGCCACATGTGGTTCTGTTAAATCAACCATCACAAAAAAAATGAAGTTTGAGTGAAATTGCTTTCACAAAAAATTCACTGTGACCTGAAAGAACTTTCCCAGGCAATGCCACTGAGTGTACTAACTTAGAGTGAGTTGTTTGATATTCGCCTAGTGGGAAAAGTGTGTACTGCAAAAGCTCCGCCCAAAGCAATTTCCATTTCCAATTCCAGCTTTTTGAGGGTACCCCCTCAAATGTATTTCAAATGTCAGCAGGGTCAACCAATGTGAATAGATTTCAGCAGAGATTCCAGAACAGACAAGAGAGAATGATTTTGCTTACCACTTCAGAGGAAGTAGCTGCTAAAAACCTTATACAAAGCATGGAAACAAGGTCTAATGAATGGAAGCACAGCACTGATGACGTATCAGAGGATGGTCCCCAGGATTCAGAAGGCATTAGAAATGTGACTGACGACAAGCAGCTCCTTCAAAGTCGAGGCAACAATGGTGAGGTGAATAGAATAAAGCTTGTGGTACAGAAGCCATCAGGATCCTTATTTGCTGAGAGAGGACAACTCAAGTTATGAAGAAACAACTCAAAGGTTTCCTAATAATCAGAATGTGGAATATATGAAGTATGAATCTAAGAAAATTGGAAATGACCCAAAGAAAATGGTACATATAAAGGTTGGCATCCTAGGCATTCGTGAACTGAACTGTTACTGGCTATTTTGAATCAGAAAATAATATGGTTTACTATGATGGGACTGTTAATCAAGAGGAATGGTGTTACATTCATTTTCAAAAAAGACATTTGAAGTTCTATATTGAAGTACAATGCTGTCTGTGATAAGATTATATCTAAATACCTTCAAGAAAATCCAATCACTGCAACTATTTTCAAATCTATGCAACAACTACAAAAACTAGTGACAAAGAAATTAAGGAATTCTACTATTGTCTTTAGCCTGAAACCCTTCAAATATGCAATCAAGATGCACTGATCATGATTGGCTATTAGAATGCAAAGTTTGGAAACAAAGAGAAAGTAACAGTAGATGGAAGACATGGTCTTGGTGACAGAAATGAAGCTGGAGATTACATGATAGAATTTTGCAAGACTAATGAATAATTCATAGTAAATACCATTTTTCAATAACACAAATGGTGACAATACATATGGTCTTCTCCAGATGCAATACACAGAAATAGAATTGACTACATTTGGGGAAGAGCCAATGGAGAGGCTCAATATAATCAGCTAAAACCAGGTTATAGAAGCTGACTGTGGAACAGACTCTAAGTAGCTCACATGTAATTTCCAGTTGAAGCTAGAGAAAATTAAAACAAGTCCACGAGAGCCAAAGCATGACTGCAAGTATATCCCACCTGAATTTCAGAAACATCTTAAGAACAGATTTGATGCATTTAACACTACTGACAGTAGATCTGATGAGCTGTGGAAGGATATCAAGAACATAATTCATGAAGAAAGAAAAAGGTCATTAAAAATGCAAAATAGTGGAGGGAGGTGGAATAGACAGGGGGAACCGATTTCAAAGAGCTACATATAACCTTATCCCTGGAGTACAGACAACAGAGAATTGGGTGAAGGGAGACATCAGTGAGTGTACAATATGACAAAATAATAATTTATGAATTATCAAGGATTCATGAGGGAGGGGGAGTGGGGAGGGAGAGGAAAATGAGAAGCTAATACCAAGGGCTTAGAGAAAGAAAATGTTTCAGGAATGATGATGGCAACAAATGCACAGATGTGCTTGGCATACAATGGATACATGGATGGATTGTGATAAGAGTTGTTGTATGAGTTCCCAATAAAATCATTTTTTAATTATTTTTAAAATACAACATAAAAGATTAACATGGATATCAGAAAAAAAATCTGAAGCTTGCCCTTAATCATACAGTTTTTAAGGCAAATTGAAGGAAAAATGAAGTCAAAAAGCTTAACAAAATTTAAAAAGGAAGCTTGTTAAAACAAAGTAAAATATTATAATGAAATGAACAGCTATATATGTGCTGGTCTGTGCTAGAGAAACAAATTTATAGAGACTCATGTGCAAAAAAGAGTTTTATATAAAGGGGAATTGTACATTAAGAAAGCATCCCAACCCAGGCCAGTCTAAGCCCATAAGTCCAATATTAGCCCATATGTCCAATACCAATCAATAAAGTCCACTTCAGATTCACAAAACACTTGCAATGACACTGAATACAGAATGAATAAAGGTCAGTGGGTAGAAAGTCTTTGGATCCAGCGGCGTTATAAGCATCTCTGCATTGGCATGGGTCTCCATGTGACTTCTCCAGTTCCCAGGACAGCTCAAGGTAGGTCTATGTCACTTCTCTTCAGGGATGAGGGCCTCGCAGGGAGTCAACCTTATCAGGAGTGAGTCTCGAGGAGAGTGAGTAGAGTGAGAGATAGTGTCTTTCATCTCCAAGAAGGAATACCAAACCAGATTTCCCAGAATTCCCAGGAGAAGGTCATGCCCACACAAAGGCCTCATTGGCTATGATCTGATTGACAGATTAGACTCCACCTTTTCACTGATAACCCTCTCAAATTGACACCAGATTATGTAACTACCACAAGATAGTTAAACAAAACAAAAAAGAACATACCCAGCATATAACATACTGAAAGTAATCAGAAATATTTCATGCCTCAAGTTTCAATATTGAAGGATTTTATGGGAACAATACTAGATAGTACAGGAAGTATTAAAAGAAGATTGAAAATATACACAGTCACTATACCAAAATGAACTATTTAACATTCCACCAGTTCAGATGGGATCTGTGTTAGGCAGGGTTCTCTAGAGAAATGAAACTAGGACACTAATGATTTGATGATAGATGATAGATAGAAAGATAGATAGATGATAGTTTGATAGATAGATAGATGGATGGCAGATAGATAGATGATAAAGTTATACTGTGAGAAGGAACATAATACTTAATGGGTCCACACAACATTACAGTGTTCAGTTAAACTCACTTCCATGGAACAGTTAATATACTGGAAGTCCATGAACTCATGTGAGCTGTCAGGTTCAAGGTCAAGGAAGCAGACAGCAGAGTCTCCCTGGGGCAAGTGAAGCAGACTCATCCCACAGGCAGCAAGCAGCAAGGGGGGTGGGGTGGGGAACACCCACAGTCAGTAGTTTTGAAGCTTAGTGAAGCAGGCCCAGGTGGGATTCTGAACACAAGCAAGGCAAGGCGACAGGATCCACCAGCCTTAAGCTCCAGCTTTTTTTTTTTTTAATCCATGGGATATATATAGATAGATAGATATTTAAAATGACCCACAAGAGAAAATAATATTGTACACACAGGTCCCACGAGGCCCCCTTCAACTGCTGCGCAGTGTCCCTGATCACTAGGTCTTAGCAATGGTTTCAGTTTGCATCAGTCACACAGAAACAGATGGTGCCCAGTCTCTACACCCAGGGGCTCAGCTGCCTGGAAGGCGGTCACAGATCCCCGAGGCGGTGTGGGGGTTGGACTGCCTGGGTCCCACAGAATTTCTCAAATAGGTTTACAACCGAGGGTCCCGAGGGCTGTCCTTGAGCCCCCATCTGCTCCAGCAGGGCTCTGATCAAGCCCACAGTAAGGGTGGGCTGGGCTCCAGGTGCAGAGAATGAGGTTGGGAGCTCCTTCTCGCCTGGCAGGTGCTTTTGCAGGAGAAGCAGGAGCTCAGTGGGTTTGGTGGGCACAGGCAGCAAAGGAGGAGGAAGTGGGGGTCCAGCCAGCGGTGCTAGGCAAACTCGGCCAGTAGCAGCTTGAAGATATCACTTCGAAGCAGGGGGGTGGAGGGGCCCAGGGCTAGGCCGGCCTCCAGGGCCCACTCCCAGTGTTCCTTCTGCACCAGCTGCCTCACCGCCTGCAGCACAGCCTTTGGGCACCCACTGCTCAGCAGCAGTTCCAGCCCCAGGGCCTCGGGAATTCCAGTTGCATGGTGAAGCCGCAAGCTCTAGTGCCATGATCCACAGATGGGCTTGGCTCCAAAGTCGTGTAGTTCACAGGTTGAGGCAGAGAACTACCTTCAGCAACAGCACACGCCCAAGCAGAGAACAAGGGTGGGGGTGGGGGTGGGGGTGGCTTGCAGAGTCATTTATCTCTTTTCCCTCCAAACTGCCACCTGATTAATCCCAAGTTGATACAATGTACCTATCTATCACAGGAGCATATGAGAAAGAACAGTGGTGTGAAGGAAGAAGTCAGGGAAAAAATAGTTCCAAGAATTGATGAAATACTAATTGAAACGTTTTAACAAGCTGATGAACAACTAGAAGGCCACACTTATCTATTGCCAGTAAATTTAAAAGACAGCTACTTGGCCAATGGACTAGAAATAATGCATATTCTTACTCCTTCCAAAGAAAATGATTCCAACAGAATGCTCCAAATTACAGAATAATATTATTAATATCATATGCAAGTAAATGTTGAACTTAGTCCAACAAGAGTTGCAAGAGTACACTGCCAGAGGTTCAGACTGGATTCAGAGGAGAACACAGAACAAAGGATAACATTGTTGATGTTGGATGCGTCTTGACTTCAGTATAGAATATGAAAAAAACATGTACGTGTGTTTCATTGACCATGAAAAAGCATTTGAATGTATGGATCATAACAGACCTTGAGAAGAATGGAAATTCCGGAACACTTCATTGTTTTCATGAGAAACATGTACTGGAATCAAAAGGCAGCTGTGGAAACAGAAGAAAAGAATACTGCATGGTTTAAAATCAAGGAAAGCACGCATCAGTGTTGAATCTTATCCCCACACTTATTCAATCTGTATACTCAGCTAATAATCAGAGAAGACAGATTAAATGGCAAAGAATGTAATATCAAGATTGAATACAGGCTTATTATTAGCAAGTTGCCATGTGCAGATGACATACCCTTGCTTGCTGCAATAAATGAGGACTCAAAGTATTTGCTGATGAAGATCAAGAATTGTAACCCTCAATATGGATTGTGCAGGGCTCAAGTAAAAAATATGTTTTGAAAATGATGGTGGCAACAACGTACAAATGTGCTTTGCATAATAGATGGATGCTTGGATTGTGATAAGAGCTGTATGAGCTCCTGATAAAATGATTTTTAAAAATTAAAAAGCACAAAATCCTCATAACTGGACCAATGGGAGAAAAGGATTTCTTCTTGCTTGGATCCACAATAAATTCATGGAAGCATTAGTTAAGAGATCAAATGAGGTACTACATTAGATAAATTTACTATGCAAAAATTATTTAAATTATTCAAAAAGCAAGGATGTTACTTTGAGGTCTAATGTACCCCTCACCCAAGCCATGGTATTTTTGATAACCTCATATGCATGTGAAAATTAGACATTGAATAAAAAGATCAAAGAAATAAGTTTAAAGAAGCAAACATGTGTGTGTGTGGCGGGGGGGGGGGGGGGGGGGGGGGGGAGGGAAACAGATTACTGCCCTGGAGGATGCCCATGGATATACAAAGTATCATTTGTGGGACACTTACTTTCTTCCAAGTACTTCACAGATTTTATCTCATTTTGTCTTAATAGTTCGGCAAGGTATGCACTACCAAATCTCTTTTGTTGGTGAACACTCTGAAAAATGGGAAAGTTACATAACTTTCCCAACATTGTACAGCAAGTATTTGAACCTAGATCAAGTTTTCTGGTGTTCCTGCTCTCGACTCTGTTGTACCATTGATGGACACGATTCAGTTCTGACTCATAGGCACTCCGCATGACAAAGTTCAATTGACTCACGGGGTTCTCTGGACTACATTCATTTTGAACGTACATTTGTTGTTAAGTTGATGCAAGTTGAAAATGTACATTAGTTTTCCATTTAATGACTCATACACATTTTCTGTCAACTCATTCCCAGCAATCCCCAATTTTCCTGCTTCCCCCCTGAATTTCCTGTTTCCTTTTCTCTTCGTTCCTAACCCCTCACACTTTGCCCCTGGTAACAGCCGTACAGTGGCTGTTGGCTATTTTATGATTCCACCACTTCCAGATGTAAAGTGTAAGGCTAAAGTGTCAGGATTTCATCCGTTTCTATAAAACCAGTGAGCCTCGTTTCTTTCATGACTTTATGTTTTGTTCCATCTTTTTCTGCCATAATACTGAGAATCTCCTATTTTTATTCATTTTTTTGTTTTTGTGAGGTGAACTTAGTTGTCATGAACGACTCTAAGACCATTTCAGTTTTACTTTTCCTTCTTTCCCCGCTAACCACTAAAACCAGTATTTAGATTTGAGGGACAAAGAATCTGAAAGGATTTTTTAATTAAAAAAATTTTTTAACAAAGCATACTGCATATACATGAACCATCCATTTCAAGAAATGATATAAGAAGCAATAACTGATTACACCCAATATACATTTGGTTGTCTTTACCTGCCTCCCCACATCTTTCCTTCTTACATATTGTGTCTCTCCTCTTTCCCTGTTTTCACTCTCATCCCTGGACAACTTGTAGTCATCAAACTCTTGTCTTTAGAAGTATAAGCCACATGATTTTTTCTTTGTTTCTATTTATATGAATGCCATTGAATATTTATCTTTGCAAGATTGACTAAGCTTGCTAAGCATGATGTTCTCCAGTTTCATGCATGTCATGAACTGGGTTTCTGTTGTTGTTGTTGTTATTGTTGTTGTTGTTGTTTTAATCATTTACTGGGAGTTTGTACAACTCTTATCACAGTCCATATATACCACCATTGTCTCAAGTATATTTGCACATATGGTGCCTTTATAGTTTTCAAAGCATTTTCTTTTTACTTGAGTCCTTGATATCAGCTGCTCATTTCACCCCTCCTTCCCACTCCCCTCCTCCATCGTGAACCCTCGATAATTTACAATGATCATATTTCATGTCCTGCAATGTCCAATGTCTCCCCCTCTCCCTTGTCCATCATGAAGTTTCTAAGAGAGCTATTATTGTTTTATAGTGATCCATAATATTTCATTTTATGCACATAAAGACTTTGCTTATTCCTTCCTCTATACGCAAGTTTAGTTGTTTCTATGTTTTTGCAAATATGGAAATTCCTTCAAGAAACATAAGTATACACATGTCTGCTCACGTTGTGTACTTTACTTATGTAAGGTAGAGAGATTGCAGGATCATAAGGTACTTATTAACAAATCAACATATTAGTTTACGGAAGTGCCATACAGATTTCCATAGTAGTTGTCCAATTCTGATGGTCCACCAGCATTGTAAAACCATTCCAATCTCTCATTATATCCATCATTTTCTCTTTTATTGAATACTGCTATCAATGTTAATGTGAGGTGGTACCTCATTGCTGCTTTAATTTTTATCTCTCTTATTGTTAATTAATATGGATATTTCTTCATGTGGTTTTGGGTTGTCTGAATATTGTCTACTTCTGTCTTCTGCTCATTTCTTGATTGAGTTATTTGTATTTTTCCCGTTAAGATGTTGTAGTTTTCTTTAAATTTTGGAGATTAATCACTTGATTTATATATTATTACTGAATATAGTTTCCCAATCAGTGGGTGCCAGTTCTTTACTTTGTCTTCCATAGTGTGGATATTTTTTGCTATGTTTATGCTTATGCTTTGCATGTGGATCCTTATATTTGTCCCTGTTTATTCACTCTGATGGTCTTTATAATTGTTTTTTATCTGTAGTCCCTTGATCCATAGGCATCAGGTTTGCAGAAAGGTTATTAACAACCTGTGATATGTCAATGACATAACCTTGATGCTAAAAGTGAGGAGGACTTGAAGCACTTTCTGATGAAGACCAAGGATTGTCACCATCAGTGTGGATTACAACTCAATGTAAAGGAGACCCCAAACCCACAACTGGTCCAATTAGTACATCACAATAAATGGAGAAAATATTGAAGCTGTCAAGGATCTCACCTCTCATGGATCCACAATCAATACTTAAGGAAGCAGCGATCAAGAGACCAAAAGACATATTGTATCAGCCAAATCTGCTGCACAAGTTTTAGCTACATTTCACTTTGAGTAGTACTTAAATAGAATGGTTTCTCCACCATATTTTTCAAATATTTTAGTTTGCTGTTGATTGTTGTTATAAATTGCCTATCCATCAAATTCCTAAAATATTTTGTGTAAAGTGGTCATATTTTCATAAATACCTTTAGGTTTTCCTTATCTGTAACTACTTTTATTTCCTCCTCATAATTGAGGGAGGGATCACTTATTTGAATATAGAATTATTGGTTGGCAGTTGTTTCAGAATTTTGAGTATTCAATTCCATTGCCTTCTTGCCTGAATGGTTTCCGTAGAAAATTTGAAAGTATACAGATTGCTTGACCTTTATATGTAATTGTTCATTTTTGCCTACTTGCTCTCAAGATTGTTTCCTTTACTTTAACACTATAAAGTTTGATTACTACATGTCCTCGTGATTTTCTATAAGGATCAATTCTATTTGGTGGTCTCTGGACTTCCTGCATAGGTATTTTATGTCCTGTCATGCTATTAGTGAAGTTCTCATCAAGTGCTTTGTCGGCAGTTATTATTTCTCCTTTCTGTTGTGGGATATTTAGCAGGCATGTGTTGTTCCTTTTGGTGGTGTCTACTATGATTCTCAGGCTTTTTATAAGTTGATCTTATATTTTGTTCTCATGAGATTGAACTTCAAGATCAATGACTCTTGTTTCCATTGTTACTATCCTGCTCTTTTGTTCTAATACAATGTTGTCCAGTTCTACTGTTTGGGTGTCTACTTTTGGTATATGTGTTTAAAATTGTTGTATAATTTGTAACTTTTTGTTCATTTTGCCATAATGTCCCTTTGTTTCATTTCTGAGGTCTTTAACTGTGGCTTATGTTTCTTCTTTATTTCTATCGAATTTTTCCTCTAGTCACTTAAAGTAATTGTAGCCCATTGTGGTAATCTTCCTCATGGGAGGATTCAAAGTCCTCCTCTACTCCAGGAGTCCTCCAAGTTCACATCTGTGTGTTGTAGACAATTAAACTTCTTCTCCTGCTGTCACAAGTGTGAAGACAGCATGTGCTGTTTCTAAGATATGTAGTATGATTGATTGATTGACTGATGATTGATAATATGATTTTTATGGTTGATTCTGAATACAAAATTATGATGTGGAACTTATGTGGTCAGCAGGAACCAAAGCCACCAAACAATCAAATCTGGGTTTCATCAAAGTCCTGATTTTTTGAGGCTTGTTCCCAAGTCCCCAAGGTGCATGTGGCAATTATTGATCAAACAAGTGAGTCAAAGGAGAGAAGTGACTAATTAGAGCAATGTTCATCAAGCTATCTCTGATGGGGCCTGTAGACTGGCATTAGGTTAATTAATACATGGGCATAGAATGGTAGACAGGTAGATTCCTGGGCCTTCAAAGACATGCTCACTAATTACTAACATGGTATGTGCTCTCTTGATTCTGCACCCTCTCAGAGTTGGACAGTCTGCCATCTATTCCAAGGAGAGTTAGACACAATTTAACCCAACAAAATCCAGCCAGACACAGGGAGCCAGCCCACATAAGACCCAACCAAGCTGGCTGGTTTACAATGAATGAGTCAAGACTCTCCCAATCCCAGGGCTCAAAGGCCTGTTTATCCTCACAGGCAAGTTTTCACTCAACCTCACCCCATTTATGCTGGAAGAGTGTTGTATCAGTGGTAAGTGAAAGAGAGGGGGCTATTAGCTCACCACTATGGTTCTGAGTGCCTGATAATCTCAGGTCTTTGAAACCCCTCAAGTTAATATCATAGTCTACAAAGGAAAACAATGGTAGCATACGGATTCAAGCCCAAGTCTGTTTAGCCCTGTATTCCATGCTCTTTCCCTCCTGCTATTCTATTGCATAAAGTTCTATAATACAGACTCATTAAAGCCCAGTGAGATAACAGGTAAGCATTTTAACCAAAAGACTGGTGGTTTCAACCCAACTTTTGGTTCATTGGAGAAAATATCTGAGGATATGCTCCCTGACACATTATAGTCTAGCTGATTGAAACTAATCAATCACAAACATACAGATATTGCATGAGACCATTATTTTTAAAAGTCTATGAAAGCAGATAGTAAATACATACATATACACTGGAGAGAAAGGTGGGATTAATAATCATCAGGGTACTTTTCTGACTCCTGGTTTTCAGTTATTTGAAAACCTTAAAAGGCCCAAGATAATCGACCTAGTCATGATGACATTCTTTAAAAGCAATTCTCAAATGCAAAGGTTTATCTTAGATTAGCTAATATCATTAGCCACCAGCAACATCAGGCATGTTTTAGATGTCTCAACAAAGGACAGGGTAACAAAACACAACCAAATACATTTTAAATGAGAGAGTAATCAAACTTACAAGAATAGTGGCCAAAAAGGAGATTATTGTCAAAAGGAAAAAAATAATAAGATCACTGTCATTGAGTCAATTCTAATTCAGAGTGACCTGACAGAATGTTTCAAGTGTGTTAGTCTGCGTGGACAAGAGAAACAAATCCATGGAGACTTATATGTGAATAAGAGAAAGTTTTATATAAAGGGTAGTTGTACATTAAGAAAGCATCCTAAGTCAGTCCAAATCAAACTCACCAAGCCAATATTAGCCCATATGGCTGATATCAATATGTAAAATCCTCTTCAGACTCACAAAACACATGCGATGACGCTGAGTACAGGAAGATCACAGGCTACTGGGTAGAAAATCTTGGATCCGGGAGCATTGTAAGCATCTCAGTGCTGGCACGATGTGGCTTCTCCAGCTTCCAGGGCTGCATCAGGCTTGTTCCATGCGGCTTCTCTTCAGGGATGTTTTACAGAGGAATCAGCAGAGAGAGAAGTGTCTCCCTCCTCCAAGGAGGAAATATCAGAGTTTCCCAGAATTGTCAGGAAAAGTCCATCCCCACACAGAGGCCTCATTGACTATGATTGGCTAGACTCCACCCCTTCCCTCTTAATCCTCTCAAGTCCCAAGTTGACACCAGAGTATGTAACTACTAAGCCTGGAAATCTTTCCACGTGCAGACAACCTCATCTTATTCCTGAGGAGCAGTTGGTAAATTAGAACTACTGACCTGTATGTTATCAGCCACAAACCTTCCTTACAGTGCCACCAGAGTTCCTTCTGCCATGAGGAGGAGGAACAAAATGGAAAAGAAAAATCTAATCAGAAAAATGGAGTGAAAAGACTAAATAAATTCAACCTTGAGAATTCTTACAAGAGCTAATCTAGTTGGTCAACAAAATATTCCAGTACTAGGTGCCATGTAAGATGTTCAGTGCATCCTTTGAAGGTTGCAGTCCGTCTCTAAAGTTACTGTGGGTTTTTTTTATTGGGTTGCTTGGTGGCTGTGTATACATTGGTCTTTCAAACTGCTTTACAACAAAAAACTCTGATCTTTATGGATTATATCAGCCAAGTTTGCTTCTTTATCTTCTGGACTCCAGGTAAGTTTGGGTGGTGAGAGGTTCAGGGGAAAGGAGAAGAGTCTGCATCCTTTCTAACTGAATGTGACTTAGCAGTAGTGGGATTACTATACCTTTAACCATAGAGTCTGACAGGGAGGCCCTCAGGTATAGCTATAGCTATCATTTGGTTGCAAAAATAGTCCCTCTGTCATTTGGGGGCCAGCAGTGGAAGTGAGTTCTTTCTGTTATGGTCCTTTGACTCATTGATTCTCTTGCTTCTTTGACCATTATTGGTGCTGTTTGCCGAAGTCCATTCTGATTTATGGTGGCTCCGTGGGCCACAAAACAAAGACTACCTCAATCCTGTACCATCTTCAAGTTCTTTAGTATGCCTGAGTCCACTGTTTAAGGGTCTTCTAATCTAGTGGGCTCACCTTCCAGCAAATAACCTGACCATCATCTGCTGTGGTCCATAGAATGTGCCTATGTTAATTTGGGGAAGTAAATTGCCAGTCCTGCTTTGTCTTTGTCTGGGGACGTCACTGCAATCAGTGCATCATGGGCAATCCTGCATGAAAGACCGGTGACAAAGCTTCCGGCATCATGCCCACACGGGTCACTGCAGTGTGACAAACTGACCGGACAGGTGGTGGTAACTCCACTTCCCTTTCATTCCATTGGAAAAAAATTCTCTTCTGTTCCCCTTTAAGAGCTGCCTCCTGTTTCATACTGAGATCCTCATCAATTTATAGGCAAAGAGCATTCCAATCCGCTTCCCATTCATAAAGTTCTTTAACCATACAGATTTTAGACATATGTTCCACTTTCCTTCTTCAATATGAAAACTTTCATTTTAGAATAGCTGTGCTCATAGATAGCATTTTCTACTATACCTAGGGGCATCTTGAGTGAGAGCAGAGATTGAAAGGACGAGAGACTTATTCGCGAGTCTAAGAATCATTATCAATTTTAGTTATCTTTCTCCTTTGCAAGTTAGGGGGGTGGTTGTAGCTCTAATTAGAACATCAATAGAGTATCTTCAAGGTCTTTATTTATTCTATCTTTCCTTACTTTCATGTCAAGGAGACCAGATTGTAAATCAAATTTTGAACTCCCTCCACTCCCTTGTAAAGAATTTAAACAATAGTTAATCTAATCTCTTTGCTGTTAAAATACCACATGCACCTGAAACTGTCAGAATGCCACACAGATCAAATATTGGTTATAAATTTTACTCCCAGCAGCAGGGGAAAATGTGATATTTTCTACAGAGGATTTTGGGATTATTATATTTTAAAATTTATAGAATCATCTGCAGGAAACCTGTTCTGCCCTAGAATCTTAGCATTTCAACTTAGAAATGTAGAGATAACTGAACCATTATGTATTCTCCTGTTGAAGAACCTTCCTATAAGATCCATGAAAGATAAGCAAGCAATCACTGGTTAAGCATTTCTTATGTATTAAATAATCTAATATCAGTGTTTAAATACTATGAAAATAGTGTTTAATATCTTACCAAGTAGAACTAGTTTTCCAAGCCCTCCCTAAACATTCTTTGGTGCAATCACAACCAATTTATTTACCCATCTTCAAATGATGCTTTCTAAAACTATGATCTAGCACACTCTGAGTTAAGCCAGGTTGACTAGAAACACAAATCAAGTGACACTCATATATGTATAAAAGAGAACTATATAAAAAGAAATAATTACATTATCAAGAAAGGGTCTCAGCCCAGTGCTCAGTACAATGCTATTCCCCAAATCCCTCTTCGGATTCACACAGCCACTGCAATAATGCAGAATGTAGGAAGAACACACTCTGGTGGGCGCAAAGTTGTGTGGATCCAAAGTCAGTGGAAACATGGAAGAATCCTCTTTATTTTGTTTTGTTTTTGTGGGCATCACTGCCTCTGGTGGTCGTGGGAGCTACCCAGTACTGCTGCTGGATTTGAACCTGCCAAGCCTGCGGCCTGCAGTCCCACACTCAACCACTTATGCCACCGGGGCTCAGCCCCAAGCATCCTCTTTATAAGAAGACCATGCTCCCAAAGAGACACCATCATTTTGTGACCTGATTGACATATCCAACTACACTCCTAGCCAGGAAGGGCTGGTTGACATACAATTATCCACCTACCACAAACACTCCTTAATATAAACTCATTTTTGGAAGACAGTGTGACAATATGATAATACATATAGAACAAAGAAGCCTAGAATAGAGTTGACAAGAAAATGGCATGGTATGTTCCTTCTTGCTTTGCATTCCTGGTAATGGAATCTGACTGCACGCGACTGTCACACTCCTGACTCCCATAGCACGTGCAGTTAGTCAAAACAGTCAGATCACCCAAAATGCCTGCCCCCAAGGACTTGAAACTTTTGTGGAACTTTCAGATTGTATTGAAATAAAAGATGTATCAAAATAAAGGTGGATTAATGAGGGAACAGTGAGAGGGGATGAGCAAATGAGTAAACGCATACATGCCACAACGACAAGAAACACATGGTTTTAGAAAAAGAAAGCAGAGAAGAGAGGTAAAAAGTCATGAGAAAAGAACTGGGGGGGGTATCTTTCTATGGAAATATCACTTGAGCAGAAACATTAAAACTAGTATACAAACCAAAAAAGACATGCAAAAATCTGAGAGAAGAGTGGTCTAGGCAGAAGAATTAGGATGTTAGGCCATCCAACTGGAACTGTGAAGGAACAAGAATGGCACCTTGGCTGGCAAGTATAAAAAAATGGCGACAGTAGTAGGAGTTGAGTCATAGGAAAAGGGCAACTCTATAACCTGTAGTAAGGGACTTGCATTGCATTACAATTCGTATGGAATCAATGCTATGATAGAATGTTGAGCAGGAGAATTATGGAGTCTGAATCATATATTAAAACAAGCTTCAGGCTCTTCTATGGAGGAGATATAAGGGTGGGAGCAAGCCGACCGAACGGCAGCATATTCTGCTACTGATTTGGTGAGAACTGTGTGCTTGGTTTCGAGTGCAAAGTCAAGTGCAGGAGCTTTACATGAGTTCTAATTAATTTTTTAAGTAAACTTCAAATTTTTCAGTGTCATTTTAGAGTGAAGGAAAACTTACAAACATAGTGCAATACAGTGAATCCCCCCTATACATCACATAAAGTTTCCTTTATTGTTCATATCTTACATTAGTGAGGTATATGTATCACAACTAATGAAATAATGCTTTTGCAATTTGGAGTCCCAGAGACCCCGTGTACAGCAGAACAAAACACTGCCCGGTTCTGGAGCATCCCCAGTCTTTTGATTAGATTTCAGTTCATTGTTGTAGCCACTGTGTCAGTCTATCTTATTAAGAGTGCTTTTCCTTTTCTCTGACCCTTGATTTTAGCCAGAATCATGTCCCTTTCCAGGAACTAGTTCAATATGTGGGCAGAAGTCTCACCATCCTCACTTTTAATGGACATTAAGGCAGCTCTTCCTAGAAGACAGATTTGTTTGTTATTTTAACAGTCCATCGCAATTTCAATAGCATCCCAATCCAAAAGTATTAATTCTTCAGCAATCTGCCTTAGTTGTTATCTAGCTTTTGCATATGTAGAAGGCCTCAAAGTGACATCTTTGGTTTTTTTTTTTTAATTCATTTTATTGGGGACTCATACAGCACTCATCATAATGTATACATACATACATACATATGTTGTGTCAGTAGTTACATCTTTTCTGGGATGGG